>OY735204.1:6173708-6251208 GCA_963457665.1 Thysanoteuthis rhombus | reverse complement strand
AATAAATTTTATCTTTTTGGTATCATCAGTTGTTTACCGTGCAACTGCTTCGGAGATTATATATATATATATATATATATATATATATATATATATATATATATATATATATATATATATGTCTCTGTGTGTGTGTGTGTGTGTGTTATATTATTTTGAAACTCTATTTGAAATGATCTCCCGTCATTAATATAATGTATTTATAATTGTTTCTGTCTGATAATATACCCATTTCCTAGTAGTATATATATATGTGTGTGTGTGTGTGTGTGTGTGTGTGTGTGTGTCGTACATTTCTTTTAGAAGCCTACTCGGACGTATGAGCAAAGAAAAAAAAAATAGAGTAAATGAGATTTTCCCAGCTCTTACCACAGCAATACTGAAAGCACCATAGAATGAGATTCACGAAGAAATTAGTTCACATCATGTATCTGAACAGAAAAGGCACCTCAAAATTTTTTTCATCTATTATCGATATATGATTGATCGTTTTGCTAAAGAGTATTAAGTAAGAAAATACCTTCTGATTTGATTTGATTTTTTCATCTCAACATCGAAAATAACTTCGATACCTGAATCATTTTGAATAAGAACATATTATCCCAACCGTCTCTTCGTTTTACTGCCTAGGGACATGTAGGCCCTATATATCATCATCATCCTTTTCCTTATCAGTCTTTTATTGTCCTCCCTTGAACATGGACCTTCCCAGGATTCGCCACTTATTTTGATCAGAGATGTTGTGGAGCCAGTACTGTCTGTACTTGTCTAATTCTTTTTCTCATCTTAAATTTTGCCGGTCAGAGTTTCAAAAAATGATCTATTGGGATCCAGGCTGTGAATCGTGATTTTCAGCGATTGTCTGACAATCTTGCAACATAACCAGCCCATTAATATTTGAGTTTTACGATGGATTCTACGATATCTTTAACTCTAATACATTATGATTATGATATCTCCATCTTATGTTGAACCTGATTCTCTCCCACGTACGTTGCATGGTTCTCACTTTGAGGGCCAGTCTTTTAGTTTGGGTACATGTTTCCATCCCATAGGTGACAATCGGGGGGTACATTGGTTGTCTACCCTCCTTCTTAAAACTGATGGGATTTTTTTTGTTCTTGAGGTTTGTTAACTTTGCTTGCCCAACTAGAGAGATCTTTTGCTTGATATCTTCTTCTTTTGAAGATTTCATGAAGATTTCTCATTCTACTTTCTTCAGCTCAGCGTTTTTCATTTTATACTTGTGGTTGTCTTCAACATGTTTGCTGCACACGACATTTGCTTTACGAAACCAATTCATGGATACCTCATGTGAGCATTCGAAATCATATTCATTTTTGGTAAAACCTAAACAAGAATGAATATCTGATGGGACAAATACGTCCCAGAATAGATGTCTATTGGGAAAGATGTATCCAATCATGATTCCGATTCTCCAAAATATGGAAAATTGAAGCAATGAACACCCTAACAAGTTAGTCTTGACAGAGTTAACGGGAAAAGCTAATAAAGAACCGAATTAGAGAACATTTATGCCAGTGTAAACCGTAAACAAAGCCCACTCAGTCAATGTGTGTCACGATTTGTATTATCTTGGTAAGCTTACGAAACCACAAAAGTGTTATAATAATTTAAAACGGTAGAAGAAGTCTTATAAATTAGCGTCTGTCCATTTAAGTGTTTGTTTTACGTTACCGCTTCGAAATATCCCCAATACAAATCGGAAAAGCCATTACAACCATTTGTATCAAGTGATAGCTGTATGTTCACACTTTCCAATAAGATGACACAAGGTCGAGAGTACAAAATATCCAAAATATGATGCGTTAAAAGAAAAGGGCCACGGTTTTATTGCTGCTATTGCCAGGGGAGAGGGAATAGTTATGGGAGAGTGGTTTGCCAAAATTCTCACACACTCAATGTTTTCTCTGATAGCATCTGTGGCATGCTAAGAGCAAGGCATCTTTCATTCCCAACTCTTGGAGGGGTATAGATATATATATATATATATATATATATATATATATATATATATATATATATACATCGGAGTAAAATGGCAATTTCAGAGGACCATGTTTTGTACAAATTGGATTATGTATATTTATACTTATGTTTTTGTATATCGTTTACAATACAAAGAGGAGAATAGTGACAAGAGCCTACTCATGTAATAATATCAATGGAACTTATATGCTTTGCCCAAAAGGAAGATTAAACATGATTTACAACGAGCAACCAGTAAAAGATAGTAACATTAGTAAAAGAACTGATTCCTAAATGCAAGCATGAAAACATATATATATATATATATATATATATATATATATATATATATATATATATATGTATGTATATATAGATATAGATATATGTGATATATGTGTGTGCGTGTGTGTTAATATACGTAAATAAAGACAACAATTCTAAAGACTAAATATAAATGTAACGCACTGCTTAGAATTACTGATAATCTTTCACTCATAAAGAAAACAAAAAACAGATAATGATATATAAAAACAAAACCAATGCAATACAATGCACAATAATGATGTATTTAAGAATTAGAGAGATAAGGCATGCACAGCAAGAAAATAGAACAAGACGATGAGAAATAAATACGTCACATAATTTGGTTGAGCTGTGAGAGAAAAGAACGTTATTCATTTAAAAAAGTTAACATTGAAAACATTTATCATCTGTCTTTTATTGTTCATCGTTGGACATGGACCTTCTCCAGCATTCACCAGACCTCTCTATCATGGGCGTCTGAATTAGTCTAGCCTGTCATTTTAACTAAAGTTTTCATCAACATAATAGATCCTGTATTCAGAATTATCTAAGAAATAGATTTTCTATCTAAAATTATCTAAAAACAAATACCAGCTCAAGATTTGGGCATTGCTGGTTCCAAAATCATCATCATCATCATCATCATCATCATCATCATCATCATCATCATCATCATCATCAATCTTTTATTCTCCGTCGTTGGATATAGACCTTTCTAAGAAATCGCCACACTTCTCTATTGTGGACGTCGCAGAGCCAATATTTTCTGAATCTGTCCATGATCTGCAAGCCTCGGTTCTGCATTTGATCTCTGGGGATCCATGTTGTGAGTCGTGATGTCCATCGGTTGTCTGCCATTCACGCAACATGGTCAGCCAATTGCCATCTGAGTTCCCTAATGGATTCTATGATCTCTCGGACACCTGTTTTCCCTCTAATATACGGTACTGTCTTGTGATCTCTCCATGTCAGGTTGAGCATGATTCTCTCATGTGCCAATTGCATAGCTCTCAATTGGCGGGTCTGTCTCTTGGTTGGGTTCCATGTTTCAGCTCCATAAGTGACTATCGAGAGGATGCATTGGTTGTATACCCTTCTTTTTAGGACTGATGCTGTACGGAAAGCTTGCCATCTTATATTGATTCTTCGCCTTTTTTTCTTTTTTGAGGATTTCATGGATATTTCTTGTCTTAGGTAGATGTAGTGGTCTATTTTCTCCAGCTTTGTGTTTTCGATTTTGATCATTTATTCCCGACATATTTGTTGTACATGACCTTTGTTTTACTGGAGTTCATGTGAAGGCCAACTTTCTTGCTATCTTGGTTCAGTTCATCTAGCATTAGTTGGAGGCCCTCGAGGTTCTCTGCAGGAAAGGATGATGTCGTCTACTAATCTGGAGCTAGTCAAGTATTTACCGTATGTTCTGATTTTTTTATTTTCCCAGACTGAAGATAATTTTGAGGGTGACTGTGAAGAATTTGGGTGAGCTGATATCACCTTGTCTTACCCCTCTTGGGGGGCTGATAGTAGTCTGATAAAGAAGCTGATGTGACGGTATATGTGTTGCAATACTCTGACATATACGGTGTTTACACCTTGTAGAGTGATAGCATTAATGACTTAGGGAATATATACTGAGTCGAAGGCCTTTTTGAAGTCTATAAATGATACTGTAACTGACAATTTATATTCGGCTGCTTCCTCTTTTGGTTGGTTTATCAAAATGAGATGATCCATGGTTGAGTAGCTTCTTCTAAAGCCAGCTTCATCCCATGGTTAGTTTTCGTCTAGTATTTTGGTAATTCGGTTGGTGCAATCACTTAGAAAGTTAAAAATATCAATGAAACTATCTACCAGAATGTAGCCATATACATAATAGAAACAATATATATATATATATATATATATATATATATATATATATATATATAAGCAGTCAATACATGTGGATTATTATTTATCCGATAACATTAGAGTGAAATGACAATTTCAGCAGACAATGTATTTCTTTAATCTATTTCAACATTTCTCCAGTGTTTCCCCGAAAAAAGCTTGGAAAACTAAAAATGCACTGGCAAAATAGAATTGAACTAAATAAATTTCATTTGAGCAAAATACGGTCTTCTGAAATTGTCATTTCACTTGATATATAAGTTAAAGTATTTTATATATATATATATTTAATTATTTTATATATATATATATATATATATATATATATAAAATAATCAAATACATACATATATATATATATATATATATATATATATATATATATATATATATATATATATATATATGATACTTTAACTAAAAAAGATTTCAATAAAGAAAAGTGGGACAGTTGGAATTTTGAAATTTAGTTATTTTTATTGAGTTGAAATTAGAACTATTAAGAACTTTCAACCGGTACTCGATATATCCAATATGGGTGGATACTATACGAATAGGCCTTATGTACTTAGTATGAGACTACAAAAACTTATTGTCCATCAGTCACCAGGAAAAGCCAGCGTTTCAAATGTTGATTCTTAAAACAGATAGAGCCTCCCCAATTCATAGACTGGCGCAACACAATCTTCTCACACCAGCTCTCCACTTGTGATGAACTAGGATGAGGTTTAAAAAAATTACTCTGATATCCGTACCTTGCATGAATGAATCACCGTTGCCCTCGCGTGATTCGATGGTGATGCTTATGATGTCGTCCAAGAGGATGAATTAGCAAAATTAGCAGAATGAAGATTTTAAAAAGATAAAGGAAATTAAATGAGTCGAAATGAAAATGGCCTCCAGTGTCCATTATAATTCTGAGACGCTACAGACCATGACTTCCGAAGTTGAAGTCCGCTCCGTTACCTACAGGGGAAAACTATTCATTACTTATGACCATAAACAAAGACGGCAGGAAAACAGAAAAAAGAAAGAAGAAGAATGAAATCACGTGAAATTAAATATAACATAATTTCCAATTAACTAAATGAAAAGATCAAACGAGACGGAATCATCCATCGACATCTGATTCTTATCCATCTCTTCTTCTCCTAACTCTTCTTCTTCTTTTTCTTCTTTTTCCCGACGTACCCCTTCCCTTCCTTCTACTTCCACCTTTTCTCTCTGCTTTTCATTGTTTTCTTATACACCTACACAATTATTTTCCTCCTAATTAAATATTCAGCTTTCATCTTCTTTAATTTCTTATTTGATCAACTTATTTTAGCCAAAACGTCACCCTTGCTTATTCTCGTTTTTTGTCTTTCTCTTCAAACATGCGTTCTTCTTCTTCTTCTTCTTCTTCTTCTTCTTCTTCTTCTTCTTCTTCTTCTTCTTCTTCTTCTTCTTTTTTTTCCGACCGTAGCTTCTTATTCATTCATCTCCCATTTTTCGTTTCATAGATTTTTCTCCTTTTTTCCCTTCATTCATTGTTCCTTCTCTACTCGGCTCTTATTCTCCTTCTTGTATACTTTTGTTTTCTCTCTTTCTTCTATATTTCTATATTTCTTCTTCTGAATTCATCTCTGCTCCATTTATATCTCTTTTCCTCAGTCATCTCACCCTTCTTTCTCGATATATTTATCTTTATACTTCTGTTCTCTTTCTTTAAAATTTTTTCCTATTGGTGAATCTTTCTTCCTTTTCTCCTTCTTCTTTGTCTTCTCCTCCTCCACCTCCACCTTCTTCTTCTTCTTCTTCTTCTTCTTCTTCTTCTTCTTCTTCTTCTTCTTCTTTTTCTTCTTCTGTCCCATCCTTCGTTCAGAGAATCCAATTCTTTTCTTCCCAACATCTTTGATGTCAATGACTCTCCTCAAAGTTATGAAGAATTGGAAACTGTCAACCAAAACTGTCTGGAAAACAGTCAATATAAGTTTGTTAAGTTTTCAAGTTGGTCTGACTAGCGGGAAGGCTATGCATGTATATGTGTATTATGTGTATAGGAGCTAAAGGGCTGAAAATGTATACAATCACTCCTTATTACGTCTGGAAAAAACATTTTTGTTTGTTTTTTGAAAATCTATCCCTCTATAGATTTTTAGAGGATACAATTTTCAATAAAATACAAAAGTTTATACTAAATCGATCCCTCGGCGATCATGAGTGCCTTTTGAAATCCAAACATTTTTTTAGTGATCACTGCCAAACAAATGTATGATACAAAATCCTACATACACACTTACATAGATGGCCAGCCAGCTGGACCAACTTGAAAATTGAAGAAAACTATGTTTATAGCTTTGGTGACAGTATTAGATGACGGTTCCTAATAGATATCAGAATGACGAAATTTTCGCCTTATGAAAATTGCCAGTCACCCCAGACCCCGCTGCCCTATACGAAGAGACGCAAAAGCTGAGCCATCCGCTCATCGATCAGAGACAACAAAGAAAGATAGCTCTGATTGCTGATTGAGTGAAAAAATCATTTGAAACAATAATTGTTAGACTCACAGTCATGGCTCAGAGTCGTTAGAAGAGTTACAGGATCTCATAATGAAAGATTATAAGAAGGTAATAAGAAGATATAAGAAATGAAGAATAAAAGTTAATGTTAAAACTTAAGAATAGTTATCTTTGAAGCTCAGTTTCTGATAATAAAGTATAATGGGGACTCCGAAACAAGAATATAGTTGTGAATGATATAAAGTATCTTCAAATGTATGAAAAATCCTGACGGATTACAATCTATTCATGAAATACTTATTAGTGATTCTTGAATGAAGATGAGATTTATCGGATAGAACAGAATAAAGAAACAGGTCTGGTTTGTCTCTCAATAGAAACCATTATGAGACCAACGTCCTTTAGTGACATGTTGTGTTAGGTGTAGTCAATTGAATATTGGAAAATCGTTCATCAAAGAAGGAGGTACTTCTCTTGCCTTTTGTTGGTCTGTGTTCACTAAAAAGTCGGAATTTTTAAAAAAACAAAAACAAAAGAACCAGCATAGGTGCAACCAGACACAAACTACGAGATCACTTTAGCAATAATTTACATTGCAAAGGCAGTAAGACAGACCAAACTTGAAAATTGAAGAAATTTTCTCTTGTTTTGGTGACACTTTTGGTTAACGATTTCTAACACTAAAATCATGTTTCTCTTCCTTTAGGGTCACTATGCCAAAAGAATTCTATGTTCAGGGTCGCAGCTAAAAAAGTTTGGGTAACACTGATTAAAAGTATTCAATTAAAGTATTGTGATCTCGTAAATGACACTATGATGTTATTGTGGTTAGATCACCACCCTGGGGTATATGCCTTTTTTGCTTCTTTCTTTTCTCTGAGACTGACAGTAATTTAGTTAAAATTAGTCAAAATCGTTGTCCTAAAGTCATCTGTCTTGTCTGGTGAAGAAAAGATTCTTTTCCGATGCGCATTGTTTACTAACGATTGAAGTAAATAGCTGACCTTACGCTGGCCACGGCTACAGCTGTCCCTGATTGGGCTTTACATATCACAAGTTTCTCCCCATCGAAGATTTTTTTGGTGGTTTTTGCAACATGTGAAAATAGAGGCAACAAGTCGAATTCATGCCTTCCCTGGGGGAAGCAGTGTCAGTCTCAGTCAGGGTTTGAACTCGGTTCGCCCAGACCACTTACTGCACTGATAACCGATCGGCCACCGGCAATTCATAACGTTTGTAGGATGACCATAAAAGTTACGATAAAAAGCAAAAGAAAATCTGGCCTGATTAGTCACAAAATAGAAACCGTCAGGCGTCAACATCTTTCGTTAGCTTGCTGTGTTGGGATGATCAATTATAAAATGAAAAAGAGACGATCAATAAATGTTACTTTTTTGTTTTGGGTAGTGATCACGAAAATGCCTTAATTTCCAAAAGACAGGCGAACACAGACTAAGGGATCAGTTTAGCATAAACTTACATTGCAAATCGATCCTGCTACTAAAAAACTGCTGGTGGTATAAAAAAAGCAAATGTTTTATTCTAGACGTAATAAGGAGTGAATGATCAAATGTCCAGCCCTCTAGCTTCATTGGTGTGCAGCCTGTACGCGTGATACATAGCTAGATAGACAGATGATTGCCAATTGCCCATCTTTCTACGAAACTTCATTGAATTTCGCTGAAATTTTAGAGATATCGTGAGATTTGGACGATATTATGTAGTATGAACATAGAACTAAGACGGAAGTGGGATAATTTTGCATGGTTCCGCCACAGAAATTGAATCACTTCTTCCGGAACTGATTGTTCATCTTTCAAACTTTTTGGAAAAACCGTGTAGACAGACATTGGCATTTACATAAATATATGGTGGGAGAGACGGATGGAAAACATCTCTTAATCAAAGAAAGAAATCCTTGATCCATCCCCAATCCGAACCACTCCTCTCTTACTCCATTGTCGGCCCTTGCACAATTTTTTATCAAAATCTAACGGGTCCTTTTGGGGCCATATAGTAAATATATACTCATTCTTATCACTGGATATCAAATTTTTGTCCCCCATTCCCAAAAAGATTTTTGTTAGGGTTCATTCTTTCCGGGGGTGGGAGAATAAAAAAGAAATGTTCTCTCAAGACATAATAAATTGTAAATGTTTAAAAATTTCAGCCTTCTAGCTCCATTGGTGAGGCTAGAACTCATGATAGCAATAGCAAATTCATCCTATGATAAACTGGGTTATTTTAAATCAGCCTCCAGTGACCGCGGTAATCGAATTTCTTGGTTCGCTATTCAAAAATAGGTACGAAAAGTTTTAGTGCGTGAATCAAAAACGTGCTAATCGGGACAGAGTTATTGGAAGGTTCTAGGCTTTTGTTATGCGCTCTTCCTCGTCATCGTGTAGGTCAACTAGAAAACATCGAGCGTTACCCTTTTCCCAATCAAAGAACTGACTGAAAAAATCATTGGATACAAAAATTAATAAACAATTGAAACTGAAAGCCTGTTTTGGAATCCTCACTTAATGGGTTTTTCGTTCAAGCTCCACTAGGTATCCACGGCTCGAAACAGCGTATAGGCTCTGGAAAAATGTATATATATATATATATATATATATATATATATATATATATATATATATATATATAAGTAAAATGAATGAATAAGCGAATAAATTACTCCGTTAATCAAAGTGTGAAAGGTTGAGCGATTTTCTCACTTCGTTGGAAGAATTTATTTGATCAAAAATGTTTAATCTACGAATCGACTTTGTTAATCCAGATCGAATGGAAAAACGGTTGTCTACGTTCACACCGGTGGCATTCAATTTCGCTAATGAAAAAAAAAATATCAATTGAAACAAAATGGGGCATAATTTCGACAAGAGAAGGGCGCAATTGATTAGGAAAGAAACGAAGAGAACAAAAAGAAGATGCATTGAATCTGTATTATTATCAGAATTGAACAAAGACCAGGATTTTTTAACACATCCCCCTACCTATCCAAACTATTTCTGGAAGAACCTTAAATGATAATCCGCAAAAATTATCACAATAACGCCGAAAAAGACTGAACATCTTTTTATTCAATCACTCAAAAGCTGTTCACTTAATAGTGTAAAATAACCCTGAAAATCATCCATAATCTTTGTTCGTATTGACCATCTATTTTCCAAATATATACAGTTTCTGTTTGTGGTCGTATCGTCTTTTGAATTACTCAGTGTTAATACTCACGTCGTATGATATTACGTAACATTATTTAACGAACTTTCCAATATTATTTCGTATGAATTACTACATTGACAAAGCCGAAGGGCGAAACATTTTAGTATAATAAATTTGATTTAAATACTATTTTCGTTACTTTCCACTTAACAATATTATAGGATACCATAATCCGCATACTCAACATACTTTGTAAAAATTGTAAATGTGCTTTTTGTTTGCAATATGACTTAGAATTAACAAGGCTTGTATCATGCATGGAATTTATGAAGAAAAAATGATGTAAGATCGTACCAGTACAGGAACATACGCTCGTTTGTTAATTTAGTATCGTACTTGAAAATCTTTTTTTCTTCAAAAATCTCATACACGATATATATTGTAAATATTAAATCTTACCGTTGATACACAGTGCATTTTACTATAGATACTTTTTTTCATAATCGTAAACACATTTATACATATATATATATATATATATATATATATATATATATATATATATATATATACATATATATATGTGTGTGTGTGTATGTATGTATATGTATGTATATATACGTGTGTGTGTAATGGTTGGCTTCACAAACGAAGATATTCGGAGGAGTTTTCCACGTCATAGACGATGGAGATCTACGGCGACTATATATATATATATATATATATATATGTGTGTGTGTGTGTGTGTGCGTGTGTGTGTGTATGTGTAATTGATATTATATGTGCGTGCATGCGTGTGTGTACGTGTGTACATGCATACAGCCATATACGTACTCAAATTCACACACAAGCATTAAGATTATCTCGTATTTAACCGACAATCATGAAATACATTTCTTTCTTCTGCTTCTATAGAGGTACACAATAAAATAAACGTTAGTGTTAAACGTCATCCACATACATTCATGTGTATGTGTAATCATTAGTTATTTGTACTTATACTCTAATATACACCTAAATTCACCCACTTTCTATCCATGGGTATGTACGTATACATGTATGTGCGTGCATGTGTGTATGTTTGTGATAGGTTTACACTATCTATGCGAGTAAATATATTCTAATCTACATCTATAAACGTCCACTCTCTAAATATATGTACGTATTTATGTTTGTATACGTACGTGTATACACTAGGTATACGAGCTTATTTTCTAATGTATACTCATATACACCCACTCTCTATTTACATGTATGTGCATGGTGCACACACACACACACACACATATATATATATATATATATATATATATGTGTGTGTGTGTGTGTGTGTGCACACACACACACACACACACACACACACACACACATATATATATATATATATATATATATATGTGTGTGTGTGTGTGTGTGTGTGTGTGTGTGTGTGTGTGTAATATGGGACCCTTTACAATCTGACAAACTGTTTGGATGCTTTAACATTTATAAGTATATATCATATCTAATATTGTATTCATATATACATATATATATATATATATATATATATATATATATATATATATATATATATATATATATATATATATATATACATACGTGTGTGTGCGTGTGTACACAATAGTTTTACGTGCCTATCCACTAATGTACACTCAGATACGCCGACACTCTTCAAAATTAGTGAATTTTCTTTGACGTCAATAGAATCCTCTTTCAATTAAATTGATAGGTATGCAGTGGGAGTCTTGCCCAGTCATTTGTACAAAGAAAGGCACGCAATATAGCAATACCATTTTTCCCATCTAAACGAACCCGGTCCCTCTTGTACAATTTCCGTACAAGCAAGCGTTAAGTTAAGACACTTAAGCCTCAATAAATATCCACTAAAATGAAATTAAACTCTAAATTCAGCGCTATGCTTCGGCGAGCGCCCATCGCAGCGAAAATAGGTGCAGCTCTTGGATCCCCCGTGTTGTTATCAAACTATTGAATGCAGACGACATTTTTTTTTTCAGAGGAGTTAGTTTTATGTATCTCAATTTGATTTTTTTCACAAATGTTTTATTCGTCACTGCAATGCAACATTATATTTTACATACTTTTAACAGTTTTTATTGACTTATCCATATTTCATTTGAGTGGCAACGTTTTCTTGGATTTTTTTTTTTTGCTTTTAAAAACTAAAGTTTTCCATTATTTATTCTTGAATATCTCCGGGAACCACAAGGGGGTTTACTAAGAGGAGATTTTTCGCTACTTTTCATCCTTTTTTTTCAAATTCTTCTCTTTTTTCTGTTGTTTTTTTTTCTCTTGTGTTTATTCATTTCTCTTTTCATTATTCTTTCTTTTCAATCTCTCTGTCATTAGATTCTTTCTGTGTACTTTTTTTATTTTCTATATTCCCTTCTAATTTCTTCCTTTCATTCTTCTTTCCAACTTTCCCTCTTTATTTTTTCCTTCCATTGCACCCTCTTTACTTACCTTCATATATTTTCTTTCTTTTTTTTCTTCCACTACATCCTCCTTGTGTACATTTATTTATTTTCTGACTTTCTTTCTTGGTCTTTGCATACTTTCTCCTTTCTTCCTTTCTATCTTTCTTTCTCCCTCTCTTTCCTTTCATATTCACTCCTTTTCCTTTCTTTCTTACCATACCTTCATGTATTTCTCTTTTCAGGCGTATTCTTAGATTTTCGTCCTTCTTTATTTTAGATTTCTTCCTTTTTATTTATCCTCTCTCTCCCACTCTGTTTCTCTCTTTCCCTCTATCTTTCTCACTCTTCCTCTCTCTCTCTCTCTCTCTCTCTCTCTATCCCTTTCTCTCTCTCTCTCTCTCTCTCTCTCTATCTATCTATCCATCTATCTATCTATCTCTTTATTTTAAACTTCCTCTTATCTGTTTCTTCCTTTTTCCTATTCTCTATTTATTTATCCTTACACCCTCTGTAGACACAGCAGTTGATACAGTTAACGGAAACGCTAAACAGATAACCCACTAAAAATTTAGCGGAAGCAAAGATGACCGCTAACTGCTAAGTTTTATCACATGAATTTAGCTTTGGTTCGGGTTTTTTGCTCTAACACCTCCATCCCCCCCAAACAGACTGAGAGAGCTGAAATTTTAATAATGTATACCTAAGACACAGAGGTTTCCAAAAGCAGACCAAGGAATACATAAATAATCAAATAAACGAATGAAATTGAACATAAGTTTATATTCACTATACAGTTTATTTAAATGTCTATATCTAAGTTTAGAGTATACTCTGACATATCTATATATGTATATATCTATCCGGACATTGCCAAGTCCTCACCATTCTCAGTAGAAACTTGAAATGATGCATGAAAATTCCTCCTTAAACAGGTCTTAAGGGGGGGGGCTCAATTTACAATGAAAGTTTATGCCAAATCGGTCCCTTACTTTGTGATAATCAGTATTCATGCTCGTTGTTTTTTAATTTGTTCTTTTTGGTGATCTTAGTCCTCAAGAAGCAGGAAAAGTGACCTCTTCATTTATCATCGCTTTTTCCAATTTTTAATTGATCACTCAATCGAGTGACTAACCAGACCTTTTTTTTTTAAATAAATTAAGCATTCAAACCACACTGGTAGTACTTTCATCAAAGTTACCCTAATTGTACCATCAACACTGACTGACTTGCAAGATTAAAAGCAGTATGTATGGATGGGGTGATTCATCATTTCCCTTGGGATGCTAGTTATACTTATCTTACTGTTTATTACCTATCGTTAGTAGAGGTCATTTCTGGCTTAGAGCTAATGCTAGACCCATCTCGTCAACTTTTTGGTCAACACTCTCGAACGTCTATGCTTATTAGTTATGTGTTAGTTGTGTTGGTAGACATTGTATTTTGATGGCACGGAGATGTCATTGCCCAAATAATACTTGAATCCTTTGACTGTCGTGGCTTTAACTGTATTCATACGTAGGTTGTTTCAAGTGTTGATACTTTTACATGTAATGAATTTGAGGCAGATGCTTTGATGATTATGTAATTGGTATTTGTACTTATGTCCTATTCTGTTTTGACTGAGGGAGGGTTTGAGCATGTACTTGTTGTACTTGTAGCTCTCACAGTTGGTGTTAGTGCCAAGTGTAATAATATTGTGTGAAAATTTTGTAGATTAGTATAAGATCAGCACAGAGGAGGCGGCATTGTAAAGATAAATTGCATTATTGAAATCTTTCTAAATATATTAAGGATGAGATTTCAGGAACAAGGTCAATTGCTCGTTTCTTGACCTCATCTAGGGATAGTATGCCCATCTTCGACATGGGACTTAATTCTGGAGATGCATATTTTAGGTGGAGTCTGACAAGAGACTTTTAGAGGGATTGATGTCAGCATCCAGATATTTGGAAGTGTGTTCATTGTAGAAAATTATACCATTGGCTTTCATTAGTTTCTTTTTTCAATATTCTTCTCCTCTTGTCAATAAGCTCCATTCTTACTTTTTCCATTCCAGTGTGTATATACTATTTGTTTTTATACACGTTCGACTAATTCCATGAACAAAAGTTACAAACGTATGTAAAGGAAAAAAGTTTAATCTATAAAATCTGATTGTTTAAAAGGGTTCCCCCAGTACTTGAAGTTTGGAGATCACTGTTTAAAAGTTAACTAAACTTGAAGTAAATCAGAAATTCAACAAAGCTTAATTTTATATATTGATAAAAGGCACATGCGAGTTCTGTTCAGTAAGTATTGGGCAATTGTCAATACCTGGAGAACTGTGGCTTTGCTGTAATTCGATAACAAATCAGAGGGAACCACACTGCGCATATGTGAACAGACACTCCCTTTTGAGGTTTCTCAGTCGGCAGAGAGACGCCATTAAGTGAGGTTGTGTATTGTGCGACAGTTGCATTAAGAAGAAGAAGAAGAAGAAGAAGAAGAAGAAGAAACAATGAAAAATACCTGCACTGTAAGGGGCATGATCTTACTTTGTGTGTATTCTCCCACTAAACCCTCCCTAAAAATATCACAAGTAGAAACAAACTTTTTTTCATTACAAAAAACACGAACAGCTTAATGAATAACGCAGTTATTCAGAAAGAAGAAATCACATCAGGGAAATCTAGGTTACATTAACACCTCAACCGTAATCGAAAAGAAACACTAAGTCTACTAAGAAGAAAAGATTGAGACTGAGCAGACCACAGCACTGCTAGGAACTGCACGAATACTAAGGGAAGTGCTAAAAATATAAGATCTACGACATAGCTATTAGCAGTGGCCTAACAGAAGAGGAAGGAGAAAAATCACCCAAATGATAGAGGAGGTGCGAACCGCAGCACTGCTGTGATAGGTGAGGGAAAGATGAGATGAGAGGAGGGCTGAAGACCTGAGGAGACTTAGTCTCACTCAGCCTTCAGTGATAACCACCGGACAACCGGTATGAAACTGCAAACCTCAACACTACTGTGGACTTTGAGAATGTGGAGATGAGGGCTGGAGGCCAAAGGAGACTTGCTGTCACCCAACCTCTTGCACAAATACTGAGTAGAATACTGGAAATATGAGTTCCACGACCCCCAGTTGTCAGTAATAACCTAACAGTTAGGATGAAAAGGAATTTTGAGATAGTACAAACCACAGCGTTGCTGTGCTATGTGACGACTATATGAGAGGGAGCTGGAGACCTGAGAGGACTTACTGTCACTCAGCCTTCAGCAATAACCATCGGGCAACTGGTGTGAAACTGCAAACTACATCAATGCTGTGAGCTGTGAAAATGTTAAGAGGAGTCCTGGAGACTTGAGAAGATTTGCTGTCATGAGAATGAAAATTGATAATTATAATAATAACTCCCCATCACAGTCAATAAATGAATAACCGTAACGTCAAAATTTGACGTCATGCGAAAAATTCCACTGAAGAATGAATATGGTCAGAATAAATTCTATGACCAAAGGATAAAATAGAGGGAATATACATCTAAAAACATATAGATTCTAAAAAATTATTTAAAACTTATTAATAAACCCGTCAGAATAAAGCCCAAAGAAGGGAAAAAAGCTTCCTCTCTTTAGAAAAATTTTTAAAAGGGAGAGGTTTAGTGGAATACTAACGCTATTTTTCTGCTCTATAGACAAAACAGTATGGCCAGATGCACTGGACCGCACAAACAAATTAATAAACCTGTCAATAATTATGGATGTGTTCAACATTTAAAGTTTCTTCTTTGAACAGTTAAAGTAAGTGAAGTTCGGATAGATATATAGATAGAGAGAGACATCAAAACATATGGATAACCCAAGCCAAACAACAGTGATGTCACCGGTCTGTAGGTGGCGGTGATTAAAAAAATAAAATCATAACTCTGCTGAACTGTCGTTGGCTCCAATGATCAGGATGATAGATACGTATCAAATGTTCTGAAACGAAAACATTTGTAGATGTAATCTAGTGGAGTACTGATGGCAATTTACAAGTCTGTAGACAAAACGGTATGGCCAGGAGCGATGGAACAAACAAACATATAAATGCACAAACAAACCCACGCACATATAAGAAGGATTGAAGACTTCGCCATCTTTGATGGCTGCGGTTGTTCAATTTTGCGACACATTCGGACATTATCGAAGTGTCGCGACGTACTATTTTGCAAGCTCTGCTCTAAAAACTATTGTTTTGATTTGTTTTTTTTTGTTTGTTTTTCTTTTCATTTATTCTTTTGTCTTCTTTTCTAATGATAAAAAAAAATGTTTGTTCGTGTTTGTTCTATCGGCCAGAATTGACCCGAAAGGTGACTGAACAAAACGAAAAAAAACTCTTTCTCAGTATGACTTGAAATATTTCTAGCGTCCCGCTGGAAGCAAACGCAAAAGCCAAAAAAAATAAAAAATATAAAAATTCCGCCCACCTCTGCGTGCGTGCGCGTTCAAGTAAGTATCAGACGGATGGCCAACAATATGCAAATAAGACCGTTTCTTCCCGGAGCCATCAACCAATAGATAAACAGAAAACAATACCGACAGGTTGTCAATACAAAGTCCCTTTTTACTCTCAACCAATGTATTTGTCTTTTGGTAATCTCTATGGCTAAAAGCAAGTTTTTGGGGAAAATGAAATGAACAAAAGTTTTCCTCCAACCGTAGGTAGGATTTTATCTATTCTTTTAATTCTGTGGGAGTTTTTTCTGAATTTCTTTGTCATTATTGACGACCAGGAGGCAATGATTTTATATATATATATATATATATATATATATATATATATATATATATATATATATATATATATATATATATATATATATATATATATATATATATATATATATATATATATATATATATATATATATATATATATATATATATATATATATGCGCATTATGTTGTTTGAAATGACCTTTCGTTGTTAAATGGAGAATGGGCCTCTCAGCCTAGTCAGCGAAAAACAAATGAACAATTAAAGAAATATGGGACTGCTGCAGGAATTGAACCTTCGACCAATGAGGTAGCTGCTTCAACGTAGCGTTTCTCTTAACTTATCACATTTTGTTCATTCACTGTCCACGTCATCACTCGTTGTTTCTAATGCAAACAATTATGTCATTTAAAAATGAATGTATTATCTGACATGATATTAATAAATTTGCTGTATTATTTGGAACACTATTTGAAATGATTTCACGTTGTTACACTGAGAATGGGCCACGTAGACAAGTCTGAGATAGAATGAAAAGAATTTTTAAAAATGTGTTTACTGCAAGAATCGAACCTATGACTGATAAGGTAGCTGCTTCGCTGTAGCATCGCTCTCAATCACAGCAATTTCTGTCGGGCTGTTTAGCTTAATGGTTAAGAGCGATGCTACGTTGAAGCAATTGCTGGTTCGATTCCAGCAGCAGTCTCATTTTTCTTCAATCACTTATACAATTCACGCTTCAAAACGCTTATTATTCGCTCGGTCAATGAAAATCCACCAACAACCAGACAGGGACTACATAATGCAGACAATTTCTTGTATTTACATCATTCTTTTTATGGAGAAGCCTGCATGAATTAGCGAAACGACAAAATAGACTAAGAACTTTTTGTACACACGCAAATGCACGAAGAAAAAGAAAAAGGAAGACTATACAACGAATGAATATCCTTACACTAACGAAACAGATACAGCCATTTAGAGATTGGTCATTTCTTAATAACTATGAGTAGCGAAACATGATTAAATGGCTATTGGGTATATTAATTTTCAGGTAAAGAAATGACACAGATAAACAATTTGGAAATTAGAAACACTCATCTAAACCTAACTTCTAACTTTAAGACTAACCCTATCCTCTACCCTAAGAGTAACCCTACCTACTAAATATAACAATAAACATAAATTCTAACCTTGATCCATATGTGAATTATCATTATTGGCTGAAAAGTAAAAGGTACCTTGAGATCGAAAATAACGTAATATGACTAACAGTTAACATCTAGCCATTTAAACCATTCAAAACGGCTGATTTTGAAAAGGCAGTGCCCGAGGCATTAGTGCAAGCTTAACAAAATAAAATTATTTCTTGCTTATCGAACAAAAAATGATTCAATTTCACAAGATGTAGCAGTTGATGAAACAAGTACCATCTATAGATGTATGTTATCTGAACAAAGTTTATATGGAAACCTGATACGCTAGTGGTAAAGAACATACATGCACGCGTGCATGCGCACATATGAGAAGTGATGTGAACCAATAAAAAATGAAGTGTACCCTGCTCTTGCTCTCACTCTTTCTCTTGCACAGGAATGCACACACACGTACACATGCACTTATGGATACGTTCATGTTTGTACATACACAGACTGGAGACACAAATACATACCCTTACATGGATGCACATACTCACATACACAAACACGCGTACAATCACAGTACCCAAAGTACACGCACACGTAAACACTCGTGCACACATACACAAATAGAAAACACAAATACACATAAGTGCACAAATATAGACACATGCACATACACACATGTACACAAACTCATGCACATACACATACACACACACGAACATCTGCATACACACATGCACAAATGTATACACACATACAAAAAGGCAGAAACGTATGCCCACGTACACAACCAGATATAGGAACACACACACACACACACACACACATATATATATATATATATATATATATATATATATATATATATATATATATATATATATATATATATATACCCAAGCACATAGAGGGAAGGGGAAAAATACAGTGAAAAAAGGTTTTAAAATTATAGGAAAAACATTTTATTTTTGTGTTAGAGATCGTTAGCCATGACCGTCATCAAAACGACCAAATTTCAAATCTGGCTTGCTATGTAAGCATCAAGGCATATATTGCACGTACAGACTGAACCAGTAGAGCTAGAGGGCTGAAATCTTTTTAAAAACTTCCCATGTATAGAACAAATTTGCTAATGTTTTTCTGAATTTGCAATGTAAGTTTACGCTAAATTGTTCCCTTAGTTTGTGTCCGGTAGCATTCACGCTTGATTTTGAAAATTCGGACTTCTTTAGTGATCACTACCAAACAACAGTCAAAAGAAATTACTTTTTCGTTGTTCACCTTTTTTTCCATTTTTTTAATTGATCAACCCCAACACGACATGTTGCCAAAAAACTTTACTGACGTGATGGTTTCGACTGAACGACTAAACAGATCTATTTTATTCATTCATTTTCCGATTCTTCCAAACCCAGTTAAGTTATTATATTTGGACTTAGCTCCGTAGCACCCAGATCTGACCTATTGATGAATTATTTTGCTGAAATGCATCAATATTCCATTACTTTTAATCATAAACTGTCGAAGGGAAAGAAGAAAAACAGAAGCCTATTCCCCGATTGCGAAAACCCAATCTGTTGAAAAGGACTTATTAACGAAAAAATAAACATAAAGGGAAGTAATTCACTGTAATTTTTTATATAAGTGCTGTCAAATTGATTTTGCAATTCCTTCGAAAAAGACTCACTTAAAATCTTTTTTCCTTTTCTTTTTTCTAGCGGAGAGGGGTAGTCAATTGTTTTTTGTTTTGTTTTTTTTTTATACCGGTCGGTTTGCCCATATATTAGAAACCGTCGAACAAAACTATCACAGAAATAGCCAACATACGTTTCTTCAGTTTCTGAGCTGATTTGACTGGCTATATATATATATATATATATCACTTCTCTCACGTTGCATGTATTAAGTTGTAACTCTCGAAAAGTTTTTTTTAGAAACAGTCAACCAATGTTGACACCAAAACTGGCAACATATTTTTCTCCAGTGTTTAAATAGGTCTGGCTGACCGGATATATATATATATATATATATATATATATATATATATATATATATATATATATGTGTGTGTGTGTGTGTGTGTGTGTATGTGTGTGTGTGTGTAGGTAGGTAGGAAGGTAGATAAATAGATAGGTAAAAAGATAATTTTTATTCCATTATTTAGAGTCCTGTTGTTTTCCTTAAAATTTTTCGAATTTGAGAGTGACTCTCAAAATCGAATAATTGAAAAATCGTGTATAAATTGGCAACACTAATGTATGTATGTATGTATGTATGTATGTATGTATAGCACATATAGGTCACAACAATGGAGTTAGTGGGTTGGATATTAAAAAAACAAACATTTTCTCCTTGTTATGCATAGAAAAAAAAATATTTTTTCGTTGTTGAAAATATAACCCTAAAAGATTTCAGTGGTGTTAAATTCACAATGTAAGTTTTTGCTAAATTGGTCCCATAGTTTGTGTCCAGCAGCATTCACGCTTATTTGTTTGTTTGTTTTTTTAATCCAGACATCTTAAGTGATCACTGCCTCAAAAAAGCAAGAGAAATAACATAGTCGTCGGCCTCCCTTTTCTGTTTCTTATTTGATCAGCCCCAACACGGCATGCAGCTAAAAAACCTAACTTGCGTAAAGGCCTCTATTGAGTGACTAACCAGACCTGTTTCTGCGAATTGTGTGAAATGAAATATTGTTTTCAAATGCGTATTGAGGTCCTCATCTATAAAGGTGAAATATATGTATGTGCACGCTTGTATGCATGTGTTTGTTTATTACACAATGTGTATGTATCTGTGTATTCATTTATTTATTGTGTGTAACACAGAAGGCAGAAGTACGAAGGGGTGACGCTTTGATCCTTTACAGAGTGCACAGTAACTAAACTCTGAACCTCGGTCGTGGGCCGGAGATCAACACTTTCAGTCTGTGCAGAGCTCACAGATGATAGTATCTTTGTCAGAAGTGCTGATCATATGTGAATTATTTCTTATGAGAGCTGTGCAAAAGAGGATGGTGGTTAAGTAGGAAAGGTTAGATGAATAAATAGTTAGATACTTCAAGTTCAGCTCGGTCCAGTGAAGGGTTAGTGGAAGTTCTTACGGGTGTCTTCAATGTAGCTTTTTTTCTCAGGGTCGCCCTGAAGTGCATATCCACATTTTGACTTACACCACAACTGCATCATAAAAAAATGAACAATGAACGGAGAAAATACATAGAAATAGCTGCCATTCCCCAAAGTGATGAAGTCATTCAGAGATCAGGGAGCTTTAACCTCAGTCCACATTCAGCAAGAGACATACTCACTTAAAAACATACACACACACACATATGTATTCTCATTCATCGATTCTAATAAAGTCCATATGCCAACAGATACACATGACTAGGTGAAACAAATTTTCCCATTAATCAAATTCTAAACTAACCTTACACTAAACCACAAACATCTGACATCTGGTAATTTTATCAGCACAGATGACCGGAAGCCCAGCTGGTGATTTTCCCAGGATCATGACATAGACACCGCTGCTAAGCTTACCACACACATAATCTATCACCACACTACTGCACCCATCCACCAGAAACTGACACCTATTATATAGACACCCGGTTTCTTGCAAAACTTGAGAAGTTTTCCGATATCGTCATTTTATTCTCATATTGTCGGATTAACCATGAATCCACACCAGTATATTATTTATCTATATATATAAGAAATGGACACAAAAACGGACAGAAATATTTGTCGGATTATATATCAATTTCCTCAATGATATAATTGTCCGTGTTGAGAAACAGACAGAGCTGATATAAATAGTGGATAAACAAAAATTAGAATTCAAAGTTATTTGGGCCTTCGAATTACCGGCTATTGTTCTGCTCAATGGTAAGACCAACGCATCGTTGGTCGCAGGTTTGATTCTCACCGCTGCCCCATTTTCTTAATTAGTTTATTCTATTTACGATGTCCAAGCCAAATGACATATTCACCATGTAATAATGGGAGCTCATTTCAAATAGAGTATCGAAGTAATAATTATATATATATATATATATATATATATATATATATATATATATACATATATACATATATATGTATATATATATATACATGATTATAATTAAAATAACTAACAAACACTATTTAACTTTTCTCTTGTTATCGTATAAAAGTTTCATTAAATGCACATCGAATAATTATGTGTTTAAATAAAGGATTGCTCCATCGTTATAGTCTTTTACTGGATAATCTATAGCCACGCTGAAGAGTTGTAATACAACAAAACAGCTGTCTGTGAAGGACACAACTATTAATCATATATATATATATATATATATATATATACATATATATATATATATATATATACTCCCGAAGCGAGGGTACGGTGAAACAGTTGATTAACTCCGCTTTAAAGAATCAAATACAAATATAAATAAAAACAAGCACCATGATGCTAAAATTGAATTAAAATTAGTCATTAAATAAAACGTTGAATTAAAAATGATCTACGTGGCACTTGGCTTTCAGCGTGGAATTTATATATATATGTATATATATATATATATATATATATATATATATATATATATATATGTATATGTATATATATGTATGTATGTATGAGTGGGCGTGTGTAGGTCAGTCCGTAATAATTCGCTTATGCGAAACATAAACACCTTAGAACTGATTCAGAGGCATAAATGTCACTTAAAAAACAAATAACCGTGATGAATTTTTATGTATTTCTAACTCATCTTTCGCGTCCTTTCAAAGTCATCACAAGATGTAAACAGTTTTGGACAGAATAACAAATAACGCACATGATTTTTTAAAACTTCTTCTCTTCTAGATTTTTTTTTAACTTAAGAGTCTTGGAAAAGTGCACGAATTTTTTTAAATGCAGGGAGGACCCGAACGTGATAGGCGACAATGCGATATTTTCCAACCATCACATGCGCGCTCTGACCGAATGGAAGTAGGTGTGCTGTCACGTAGACGTCAGAAACTCTCATAGTATACATAGGCTGGCAGGTACGGGGCCCACGTATATATATATATATATATATATATATATATATATATATGTGTTTCTCCTCGATGTAAGCATTCAGTTTTCAGTTTATGAAATCATGCATGAAAACAAATATATATATATATGTATATATATATATATATATATATATAAATATATATATATATATATATGTATATATGTACATATATATATATATATATATATATATATATATATATATATATATATTTAGATAAGAAAAAAATTGACTTGCATGCAAATATGTTTATTTATGAAAATATACTTATGTGTACGGATACAAATATCATATATGTTGCATACATACATATCATACATATTATACATATGTTTGTTAATCCAATATATTTATATATATATATATATATATATATATATATATATATATATATATACTTATTAAGCTGAAATATATATGTCTGTAGAGATATGTAAAATGTTGATGAAGTTTTTCTATATATTCATCTATATGTGTATATACATATATGACAAAAACGAAAGGAACATTTTCAATATATATATATATATATGTGTGTGTGTGTGTGTGTGTGTGTGTGTGTGTGTGTGTGTGTGTGTTTGTGTTAATTGCTCCTAAAATAGAAGAAGGTGAGCTTTAATTTCAAGAGAAGTATAAAAAAGACTGAAACAGAAAAAGATGTGTGCAGTTCATGGAGAAGGTGCAGTGAATTTTCAAACACATAAAAAATGGTTCGCGTAATGTCAACCAGAAGTTTTCTTGATTAACTAAGTTCCATGTCCAGGTAGACTAGTCGAGGTTAATCTTTAGAATAACCAACGTTATTCAACGTTGAAAACTATTTGCACCAGATTGGTTAGCTTAGTCGCTTTGATATGTTGTGTCATTACGATTCACTACATAGTTAATTGAAGTGTTCTGTTTTAAAACTAATCGTCCCGGGCGATGTAAGGTAGATACAAGGAACGATGGAAATCGTAAGATAAGGGATATGGATCCTGACTAACTGTACCAAACCCAGTCCCCATCCAACGAAGATGAAGATGTATATATGATAGAATCTGGAGGGAGTTCTGTACTAAGTTTTCCTTCCAGAGAAGCAAACAATTAATTTAGAATAAATGCTACTCCTAAATAGACTTACCAAAGATAAGTAGCGTCTTGAATAAGAGCAATGATTCCTTAAGTGGGTTCCTCAAAAGTTTTCTGGTGTTCCGCGGGATAAGCTGTCTTCTAATAAAACTTTGCATAGATATGTTTTTGATAACTTCTTCCAAAACAATTACGAATTCATTACAATTCAATTATTAAATCAGAATGACAAACACATTTGGAAAACTATACATAAATATCAAACAATGATCTTTTTCAAATGACTTTCAAAACACTTTAAGGAAGATACTTCAATAAAAATAAATCCACACAACTGGAGAATTAGGAATAAAACACTACAATGGAGAAAGAATTATTGATCTAATATGATTAATATTTTAACAAGAATTGAAAAAATGACAATAGATTATTAAAGTACAAAATTGGAAGAATAAATCGAAGATTGAAAGCAGGGCTCTAAGCCACGAGGAGCTCTCTTAAACTCCCAAACTAATCCTGGCACACACACACACACACACACACACATATATATATATATATATATTATTATGTCATCCACAGACAGCTGTTTTGATGTATTACATCTCTTCAGTGTGGCTTTCATTGACCCATATCCTACCTCTGAGCTATGGAATTGGACAGTCAGTAAGGCTGAATTTAAGCGATATATTTATTTACACATAAATCTCCCATCCACCAGAGTGTTCTATTCCTATGGAAGAGCATTGCATAACCTTACAATGGATGGGTTACCTCACTTAAAGAGTGCTCAACCCTGAATAGAGGAGCATTAATTATTGTGTCATCCACAGACAGCAGTTTCGATGTATTACATCTCTTCAGTGTGGCTATAAATTTTCCATTAACCCATCCAGTACCTTCGCTTCAGATCCGGAGACCAATATCCTACCTCTGAGCTACGGAACTGGACAGTCAGTAAGGCTGAATTTTAGCGATATATTAATTTACACATAAATCCCCCATCCACCGGGAATTTTAAATGTTCTGTTTTTTTAGGAAGGAAACTGAGCAAACATATTTTACGGTGACTGTTAACTGTGACCGTTCGGACACTAAGACCCTGGCTTGGTGACTATGATGGTCATGGTTTGTAATTCTGGTCTCAGTTAACCATGTTTCATTCTTTTTTGTTTTTTTACCAATATTTTTTATCACTACCATGTACGAATTAAACATTGTTGTTTTTTTTAATTATTGGAGATACAATCTTCTAATGGGCAAGAAATTTTTACACACCATTGATTTTATTTAATAAAGGTTTGTGGGGTCAGTATTATCAGTAGTAATCAGATTAGATGTTTCTAATTTTTATGGTACATAATTAGTCTTATATGTTAATCGCAATCAATGGGGGGGGTATGTATCTGTGTATGATGTTCAAAATAACAGCCCCATCCTCTTTGTACTTCTGACGCATTGGGTTGTGATTAAATTGATTTATTATGTAATCATTAGAAACACTCAACAAAAACTGTCATCAAAACTGTCATCCAGGCAAGAGTCCGATATAAGTGCGCTCTACGGACTCCTGCCTTACCAAAGGTATCGTTGGCTCAGTTGGTATGAGCTAAGCTACGTATAGGGTGCATCTTGGTGTACGTTCGCTCAATTCCTGCACGATATTCATTTCTTTATTCATTTACAAAATCTGGGGCCGCTCGGTGCCGAGCAAAGGATAGTTCCTTTAAAAATATTTCTATGGTTATCACATTCTGCCGGGTATGAATTGTCCATCTACAATTATATCTACGATCGTAGAATAGACAACCTAGTGATTTGTGCGCTCTGCCTTACCAATCAACGTCGTTATCTCAGTTGGTAAGAGCAAGGCTGCGTATAAACTGCTTCAAGTTGTATGTAGATTCGTTCCCTACACAATGTTCATTTATTCATTCATTTACATGACCTTGGGACTGCCCAATTTGCCACTGAGTAACTTCGGTGCTGAGCAAAATATAGTTCAGACAAAATTATCACAAACCCACTTATATATATATATATATATATATATATATATATATATATATATATATATATATATATATATATATATATATATATATATCGACGGAGAGAGATAAATGTGGATGTTCATAATTTTTGTTATAACTGAAAGTCAAGGCGATTTATGTGTTTTTCTCTAGTCTTTACATGTAACTGTGGTTTCGCTTTTATTGTGTGTATTTTCCAGTTTAATCTCTAGTTCTTATGGCTCTTATTGCTATCAAATAGCCGTAGCCCGACAAATGATCAATTAGCCAAGAGGATTAGACATTCTATTCTCTTTGGTATGCGTCTCTGTGTATGTGTTTCTGAGCGCTTCTGGCCACAATTAGTTGACTATAACCTTGATAGTTTAGGGGAGTAAACCACTAGGCACCACCTAAAAGTTATTTTGTTTTCGTTTTTGTTTTTCAAAAAAGTGCTCTTCTTGGCTCTCTATGGTCGTTTCGGACCAACAATTCTCAAATCTTGTGCTGTGTATTTTCTAGAGAATTTATGATAAATTATTTATTTTTTGAAATGATCAATTCTGGCCTGCACACGGGTTACAGTGATCCGTTTAGGTCAGGTAGAAATATCAGTATTAATAACATGCACACACACATATGTGTGCACTAAATTTCCATAAAACATTGGAGAACGATATATATATATATATATATATATATATATATATATATATATATATTGATTCCATCTTCGTCGGCGAAGCCAAGTTAATATATATGCATATATATATATATATATATATATATATATATATATATATATATGTGTGTGTGTGTGTGTGTGTGTATGTGTGTAAACACTTTGTATATTTAAATCCCTGGAAGCACCGAATCCATATGTACTATTTCTTTGTTACTATACTTTTCTGATTTCTTTATGACCACTACATGATCATCGAATTACGAAAAGTCACGTTGGATATACATATATGTTTTCATTTTGGCATTTCCGATAAAAAGATATATCTTTCCATTTTCCCTCTCCTCTCCTTTCCTTTCTTCCTTCTCTCCCCTTTCTTTGTCTTCCGCTTCCTTCATCTCCTCATGACCGCGGTTCTCCAAATCTCAAAAATTGTCAACACTCAACAACTTTAACAAATGGCCTCAAGTTGTTGACAGTCGCGAAAGCAAGGACGAGGAAAAATAAAATTTCACATTAACCTTTGAAAAGGTCAATTCATCTTTCCTCCATACTTAGTCATGGGATGTCAACAACAGAGAAAAGAAGGTTGATCAGCGTGCAGATTATATTTATCTATCTATTTATCTATCTACCTATCTAACTCTTTGTGTATCTATCTAAAACCTATAATAACCAAAAACTGTCAATATAGGTACCTTCAGTTTTTTAGCGAGTCTAGCTGACTATCTTTGTAAATATGTGTCGCACGAACGGGATGCACTGAGGAGCTAGAGGGGTGAAAATTTGAACATTTACTCCTTACTGTGTCAAGAAAAAACATTGTTTTTTAAATCCATCCATAATAGATTTTTAGTGGGTGGTTCAATTTGCAATGTACGTTTATGGTAAATTGGCATCTTACTTTGTGTCTTGCAGCATCCAAGCTTGTTTTCTGGAAATTCAGACTTTTTTTTAGTTATCACTGTCTAATAAAAAGGCAAGAGAAGTAATCTATTCATTGATCAGACATTTTCTATTTTTTAATTGTTCATCCCGAAGACGGCATGCGACCAAAAGATGTTGATCACAGGACAGTTTCAGTTAATTGACTAACCAAACCTACCTATCGATTTATCTATCTATTTATCAGCTTATCGAAATTTCTTTGATATACCTATCTACCTACCTATTTATCCATGTTTTTGCATGTCTAATTATCTGAGACTTATCTATCTCTATCTTTTAGATCGTTATCTACTTGTTAACTAACACACACATGCAAACACACACACACATACACACACACACACATATATATATATATATATATATATATATATATATCCCTATCTTTCTGTTCATTTCTATCTAATTATCTATGTCCATATTTCTTCATCTATCTATCTATATCTTTGCATATCTTTGATTATCCATAAGACTTCCTTTATCCATCTCTTAGTCAATATAAATTCGCATCTACATATCCATTCTTCATTAGCGGCTTTTATTTGTGGAATATGTTGTTGAAACACAAACATTGTCTTCAAATTTAGCAGACGTTCGTAAAACATATTGACACGAAAAAATCAGCAAACAGCCTGGTCGATGATGCAAATTATCGATTCATTTTACGCAGCCATTGTTCTTTTTTCTCGTTCAATAAAATCCATAAACTCAAATTGCTTTCGGCATATATGACTACTTCACTAATATAGACTCAAAGCTCAAATTAACGACAAATCGACTAAGATAAAAAGAACTGGAAAATCATCGATGTATACAGATAATCATTAATTACATTCAGATTGGTATTAATATATAATAGATCTGGTTAGTCGCTCAATAGAAACTGTCACCTGGCAAATGTCTTCTGATAGCATGCCGTGTTGGGGGTGATCAATAAAGAAAATTGGGAAAAGGAGTGATCAATGAGAATGTTACTTTCTCGTGGCCTTTGGGAAAGTAATCACTAAAAAAAAGGTCTGAAAAACAAGCTTGATATTAACTGAGGAATCGATTAAGCATAAACTTATATTGCAAATTGACCCCCATTAAAAACTATTCTGGTGGAGGGGTTGGAGAAACAACGTTTTTTTTCTAGGTATAACATGGGATAAATGTTTAGATTTTTCAACCCCCTAGCTCCATAGGTGCTGCCTGTACGCGTGATACATAAATTGTTGCCAGCCAGCAAGCCAGCCAGACCTACTAGAAAACTGAAAAACCTATATTGACTGTTTTGGTTGACAGTTTATTGTGTATAGATAGATAATTGTTAAGTGGAGTGATTAATACATTAATAACTTTTAACCTTATTTCCTATGGTGTGAAAAACGACATTTCGTAAGTAACATACTTTTGTCAAGAGTTCATACTGGAGTCATCGAAATATGATTTCATAGTGGGATCATAAAGAAAATAAGAAAAGACTTCATGGCGGTATTTTTCCACTCATTAAAAATCTTTTTTTTTTCAGTGGTCTGCAAGCTTCCATCGTTCGTTTGATTCGTGAGTTTAACCCTAGGTCTAGACAGTCTTTGTTCACACGTCACCTGTTGTTGATCAATAGTTTGAGAAAAATGCTAATTCAAAATTTGTTTATTCCCTAAAAACTACCTTATTTTACATTCAACGAATAGTACAAGTTATCGTAGTATGACTCCTGTGAGCAAATCTGATTTCTTCGACCGCTCCCGAAGCATCGCTAGCTGGATGTTGACCGAGCGTCCGTCAGCTGTCAGGGTCTTAATACAACTGTCCCGCTATTATTGAATCCTCCATCCTTCAGATGCTTCATCAGGTGTAGAGAGTTGACGAATGAGAAGAGAGAGCATCTTTTAGGCTGTACCCTGATTGGTCAGGTGGATCAAATCTTCCTGTAAAGGAGCGTGTGATTGGCCAACCGATCCGATGACTGATTTTCATCAAAAATGGTTTGCTTTCTCTTCTTTATAAATGCATATCTCAGTATATAATAATGAAAATAAATCCATATGGGGTAACTGTAGATATATAGGGAACTTAGGGAACCTCCAAATATACTGAATGAGATGACACAAAACTGAATGCTCACCAGACAATAGTGCTATACAGGGGTGGCTGCTTATTGTGATTACTTTGAATAAAGTGTGTGTGACTGATTTGATAACAATAATTTGCTGATAACATTATCTGTGATACTTATAAGCATATTTCTCTCTCTCACTCACTCTCTCTCTATATGTGTGTGTGTGTGTGTGTGTTGAAAAGTATAGTGATCAATATTTCAGAAAATGAATAAAATAGAACATTATATATATATATATATATATATATATATACACGCTCACACACACAAATATAGTGATTTACTAACAGTAGATTCGATTTGGCTCAAGGCCACAAGTATTAGGCCCCCACTAAGGATCGAACACTCAACTCAATGATAGATCTGCGTGACTAGCATGCTCATCATTGTACTCCAACGAGGCGTCCTATGACTAGTTGGAATAAAGTCACCATTGTAAGTAAGTTAGTAGTCTCCTTGCCCTGGTGTTGACTCAAGCTGCCCCTGCTTGAGATCCATACATCACTTTATAGATTGAGAGGCTAAAAACACCCGAAGTGGCGACATTCACTTCAGCCCACACTATATCACTCATGTCATCACATGGAGAGACCACAAGACACCAGTACGTAAGGAAAAGAGTCATATCATAGAATTGAAAATTCAAACGTCAATGGGCTACTCATGTTGCAAGGACGCTATACCACTAGACATCACAACTAATAACAAGATCATGCACGACATTTTGGCCGGCAGAAAAATCAGATGAGATGACGAACTGAAGAGAGTCAAGAAGTACTGGCTCCGCAACGCCCATAAAAGAGAGGTCGGACGGATCTAGCAGAAGATATATGCCTGACGATGACGATGGATATTGAAAGCTGCTGTTGATTATGATGATGATGACGACGACGATGATGATGTTGATGATAATGATGATGATGATGAACAGTAAGTGTCGCAGTTAGAGTATGGTCTCAACCATTCACCCCACCCCTCGAATTTCTTAAAGACCGGAAGGGGGAAAGGGCAGGATGGGAAGGATTGTAATTTAGCTTCTGTTTTTATTCGAATCACGGAATTGTTAAGTGCAGTTAAATTATTGACAGTCAAAATTTGTAACTTATAAATCTTGTTGACGTGCAAAGCCCCAAAGCGAATCTCCACAAGAAAGACTTATTGGCCGTCAAAAGAACTCTTTAAGTATATATATATATATATATATATATATATATATATATATATATATATATATATATATATATATATATATATATATATATATATATATATATATATATATATATATATATGAACACATAGAAAGGACACAAGTTATGAAAAGTTATTCCGTAATATATGAATACAATAACACTTTCCCCGCAAAACATTATCGGACGTAAACATAGACAGGAATTTTGGATAAACATTCATAAGTGGACGCATACGAATATTTTTTATTAGTATAAAAGACATATAAAAACTTATATATATATATATATATATATATATATATATATGCGTTTGTGTGTGTATGCTTGTGTGTGTGTATATATATATATATGCATACATATATATATATGTATATATATATATGCGTGTGTGTGTGTGTTTGTGTGTGTGTGTATATATATATAAGCACATATAAGACATATGTGCATATATATACATATATATATATGCATACATATACATATATGTACAATGAAATGTAGGTAAAATAAATTAGTAACATATTCACGTTAAATAACTTATAGATACGAACTAAGGTCTACATACACATGTATAAACATACTCAGATGTTTTCTCATATCCATTAACACACACACACATATATATATATATACATGTAAACATATATACATATTCTTGTGTTTATTTATTTATGCATACCATCGTATCGTGTATGTGATTGAAATATTTCTGTACCTTCAAATGCAAATAAGTGTGTTAAATGGATGTTACTTACTCCACTTTCGTGTAAATAAAGAAAGTGATTTGTATTTAATTATTCAGAGTTTCAAAAACTTTTCTAATAAAAAATCAGTATAGATTGTCTCATGTAAAATGCTAAAATCATCAATTGTAGAGATGTGTGAAAAAATATGCCTACGTGAGCACACACACACACACATGCACATACACATTCACACACACACATACGCACATACACATTCACACACACACACACACACACATGAGCAACCAGATGTTTGTTTGCAGTGTGCTGATCAATGTTATTCCATCCATCTCTGGTTGCTTCCCTCTTCGGGTCAATGTTCCCAAATTTCCAACCAGTTTGTCCTCAACATGTGCCCATATATTCTCTATGGTGTTAAGATCATTTATATGAAAGTCTTAGTTCATTTTTACAAGGAGTATATATATATATATATATGTTTGCGTGAGATTTAGGTTAGACTTTCTAATTTCAGTTTCTAGTCTCCTGGCCTCCGTCCCGTTCATCATTATCATCATCAGTCTTTTAACGTCCGTCTTTCGATGTAGACCTTCCCCAGGATTCGACACAATTCTCTAACATTGGCGTCGCGGAGCCAGTGTTTTCTAAATTTGTCCAGTTCATCTCTCCATCTTGTATTTTGTCGGCTTCGGTTTCGCATGTGATCTCTGAGGATCTATGTTGTAAGTCGTCATTCTTGCAACACGACAAACCATTGCCATTTAAGTTTTCTAATAGATTCTTTGATGTCTCTGACTTCCGTTTTCTTCCTTATATTCTGTGCTGTCTTTTGATTTCTCCATGCAAGGTTGAGGATGATTCTCTCATACACACGTTAGATGCTTCTCAATTAGCAGGTCTGTCTCTTGGTTAGGTACCATGTTTTAGCTCCATAAGTGATTATCGGGAGAATGCATTAGTTGTATATTCTTCTTTTTAGGATTATTGTGATCGACTTGTTTTTGGAGGTTGAGCTTGCTCTACCAAAGGCTTACCATCCCAGAGTAGTTCTTCGCTTGATCTCTTCCTCTTCATGAAGATTTGTTGTCCTATGTAGATATAGTGGTCTACTTTCCCCAGTTTTACTTGTTCTATTTTGACTGTTATGTCCTCAATTCTTGATGTGATTGTTGCACATGATTTTTGTCTCACTGAAGGTCATGTGAAGGCCAACTCTCTTACTTTCTTCATTTAGTTCATCTAGAATAAGTTGGAGGTCATGTGTTCCTCAATTTAGACCTATTAAGAAAATAGTGTTATAACTTGACTCCATCTTGTTGACGTATGAATATCTTTGATTTTCGACAATTGACTCTCCAGGGCCTCACTTAATTCATATATATCAGCTTAAAACAGTGGATCTCAAACTATGTGCCGTGACACAGTAGTATGTCACAACTACCTCCCGAGTGTGCTGCGTAATTCATAAAGGTGTACAGCAGTCATCAAAACTGAAATCCGGCCCTTGAAAATTGACGAGTCGAATGTAAGGCCAAAGTCCTAATTTCCCTGGTTAATCATTATTTTAGGTCACCACTGTACATAATCGATTTGGTTCCGAGAGAAGACCTGGGTGAAGGATATCGTAGAACAATTGAGCAACAAAAATGGGGATGGACTAGGCACATAGCTAGAAGAAGGGACAATTGATGGAAGTGTGCGTTGAGGAGTAAATGCAATAGGAAAAGACTAGACACAAGATAGAGGGATGAGACGGAGATCTTTGCCAGGAAGTCGTATAAGAGATTAGAGCAATCATGCTCGTTATGGAAGGAGATGAGGAAGGCCTTTGTCCTGCTGTGGATCCATAACGATTGATGACGATGATGATACAGTTAAAGTCCAAAATGTACGTACACCTTATCTTGATACATTCAAAATCGGTTTTTTACCATTCCTGACATTTAATCCCAACAAAGATTCCCAGTCTAAGATCAGTTTGGTTCCCTACCTTATTTTAGGAAAGTAAAATATCAGAATAATAGAGGAACTGATTTGTTTTTGCCCCTATTCTTTTCATCATATTCAAAGAGAGTCAGAATTTTACATCCACCAAGTTGACCGTCCCTTTAAACAGCTTGGAATATTCCAGAAACTGATGTCATAAGTGTAGATGTTTCTGATAGGCTAATTGACATCATGTGTGTCAATTGGAGTACCTGTGAATATATTTTAAGGTTAACATTCAAGCTCAATGCCTCTTTTCTTGGCATCAAGGGACAATCAAAAGAAATCATACAAGACCTCAGAAAAAAAAAGATTGCAGACCTCCACAAGACTGGTTCATCCTTGGGAGTGATTTCCAAATGCCTCCAAGTACCACATTCATCTATATAAACAATATTGCGCAAGAATGAACACCATGAGACCACGCAACCGTCATACCGTCCAGGAAGGAAATGCTTTCTGTCTTCCAGCAACATACATTGGTACAAAAAAATGCAAATCAATCCCAGAACAACAGAAAAGGGTGTTGTAATGATACTGGATGAAATTGGTACAAAGTATCAGTATCCACAATATCGACATAACCTGAAAGTCTGCTCGATGAGGAAGACCCCAAACCGCCACAAAAAAATATACTATGGTTTGCAACTGCACATTGAGACAAAGATTTCTCTTCGGGGGAAATGTCCTCTAGTTTGATGGAACAAAGATTAAACTGTTCGGCCATAATGATTACTGTTATGTTAGAAGGTTATGTTGCGGGGATACTTTGCTGAGGAGTAACTGATGCTCTCCACAGAATAGTTGGTATCACGTGGAAGCAAAATTATATTCATACTGCAAATAGAATCCCCTCTCATACAACCCCTCAATATTTTTCTTACCCAAAACTGACAAGTTTCTGGAAAGTCTATTGGTTGAAGGTACATAAAATTAAAAGAGCAAAAAATTAAAATTTTCTCCGACGGTTCTCTTCTTAATGAAAGTTAACCTAAAAATTGAGAGCTTCTGATTTCGTATATGCCTCTACTTTTCTTCGATGATGGGTAGTTCTCTATTTTGAGTACTAAGAGTGCGAACATACAAACTCACACTTTATTAGAAATTGAGTTTGTATGTTCGTATATATATATTTCATTTGACATCGTCATTGTCATGACAAGCAAGGCCGATATATCACCAATAAAAATTGAATGATGTAGTACATCTCCCGAAAAGAAAAACAAATATTTAAATTTAATATCATCGTGCTTCTAAGAATGCTATTAAAACAGTCAACAATAGAGTCATATACATCAGAACATTTAGGGATGATCTTTCCAGAATAGATTAATATGTAACAAAGGAAGTCATATTCCAAATGGTGTGAATATTCCTGGGAGATAGACATATAAATTTCCTGCTTTTTCGTTTTCCATTATTATCCCTTCTCATAGTTAGATCGATAGATAAATAGATAGATTGAAAAAGACTGAGATAGATGGATGGATAGATATTGAAAGAATTAGGATTGTATATCTACGACTCAATAAAAAATAGCAAAACGAAAAATAGGCAGAATTAGTTAGTCACTCGTTAGAAACTGTCACGTGAGCAACATCTTTGAGTGGCATGCCGTGTTGGTGGTGATCAATATAAGTAATGGATGAAGGGGTGATAAAGGAGTATGTCACTTCTCTAGCATTTTGATGGATCTTTAAAAAATACCGATTTTTTTAAAAAAACGCTGCCTGACACTAAAATACCGATTTAGCATAAACTTACATTGCTCATTGAACCCCCTTATTAGAAACCAGTTTTGGTAGTAATAATAAAAGTTTTTTCTAGACGTAATGAAGGGGTAAGCTCCATTGGTGAGACTTGCACACATGACATAGATAGATTGTCAGCCAGCCAGCCAGCCAGCCAGCCAGCTGGGGCAACTCAAAATTGAATTAACCTATGTTGACAGCTTTAGTTAACAGTTTCTAATATAGCAGAGAAAAAAATGTGGGAAAGCCAAATTTTGGCCGGAAACATAGCCGCCATTAAAACTTGGGTATTCGAATCACATCAGATCCGGGTAGATAGATAGATATATAGATAGATATGAACAAACTGGATTAGACATATATATATATATATATATATATATATATATATATATATATATATGTATATATATATATATATATATATATATATATATATGAAAATACTGGAATTGATCGACAGACACATGGATATGAAGATACAAAGATAGATAGCTATGAACGTACTGAGATCGATTGACCAATCGATAGATAGGTATGAATAGACTGAGATAGATCGCTGTGTAATGAATCAGGTATACGTGCATATTGTGTTTAATGAAATCTGCGACAAGAAAATAACAGCAAAAAGTAAGAAAAAATCTGATAATGCTCTACTTCTCCAAGTGCCAAATGGTTTTTGATTTCGTAAGACCCTTGAATGGAGACAAAGAACCAGCCATGATGCCCCTCCCACGCCCCCCCCCCAGCCACCCCCGACTCAACTGGTTGGCCCAAGCAGGAAACTGATCCGGATTCTCTTAACAGGAAATTGGTCGAAGTTTGTGCTTGCTGCGAATAAGATTCTCGAATAACAACAGATGAAAGAATGAAAAAGTAATTCTCGTGTAATCACGAGACTTGAAATCAGTCCAGATAAGGTGTGGTGCTGCTGGGGTTTTTTGGCAAGGTTTTCCCTGGGATTGAAGATTATTGGATACTGAGTTGAGCATTTTTATGTCTGTACGTAGTCCTGATAATCCGATCACTGTGGCCCACTTGCAGGGTGTTCGTCACCTGTTCAGAAGATCCTGGGTTCAATCCATGACCGAGGCATACTAAAGACAACGGAATTTTATAAATAAAAACAAATAGAAAGTACGTTCGCCATAAAATTATGTAGAACAGAAAAATTGATACGAGATTCTTAATTCTTTAAAAGAAAAAAAGATTCCCAATGGCCTTAAATCACGCATATCGAACTATTTGATTACATTTCAAAGCATAGTATTATATTTTGTATTAATGACGCCAGTTTTGCAATCACTATGACATTAATGCTGCATCAAGTCGACCAAGGTTCTCGAAGAAGGGTCAATACGCTTTGGGGGATTGTGTAAAGATTATTGGGGGTTGTAAGAATACTTGAAAATCAATTTTCAAAGGATTATTATGTGACAGGTATTTTTTGAGATGCGTCCAAACGCATCTAAATAAGACACTTTTTTCAGTCGGTCGGTCGGTCGTTGGATCAATTCCAATTATGTCGATCGACGGGAAGAGAAAAGAAGGAATATGTACGATGTCAGTAAAAGGTATGATGTCATTAAAAGAAGATCTATTCCGATCATTTTTTCATCCAGCTGCTACAATAATGTCATAATAGAATGTCCGTGGTCCGAATTTTTGTATAAAAAATCATGCAGACCATGGATATACTATTAAGATACTATTGGCAGCTAGTAAAAAACTTATAAGAATTGATGTAGAATCTTTCAAAGACATCACACCTTTAAATGATATCACATCTCTCCCTTTTTTCCTATTTTTGTTGTTCAACATAACTGGGACCGACATACAGACTAACTGACGGACCAACCGGTCGGAAAGCGTCTTATCGAGACATCAATAAAACAATTAGTACGTTTAAATTAAAGTAAGAGTACAATTTTTTATTTGTTCTGGAATCTTAGTGCATGGTTATTTTATCTCAAAATCCTCTCTCTCTCTCTCTCTCTCTCTCTCTCTCTCTATATATATATATATATATATATATATATAATTTTTAGCCATTAATTTAGCTGGAAATAGAATTTTAGCCATTTTTGCAGACTGTTTCTGTTAATAATAAAGATACTTGGCAACAATGTAAAAAAAAATGATTCATATGTCATGTATTAATGACATCATATCTTACAACGTATTAGCAGCCGTTAATGAGAGACAAAAAATCCTCCTCTCTCTTATTGTTTAACATAACTGATACCAACCGAGCGAAAAGCTCTCATAGAGATGGTTGGACACATCTAAAAACGTAAAATTGGGATATCAAATTATTAAAAATGTTACTTTATAAAGTAATTTTTCATTGGTACTAATACGCACACACACACACACACACACACTCACGCACACACAAATATCTATCTATCCATCTATATTCTCTCTCTCTCTCTCTCTCTCTCTATATATATATATATATATATATATATATATATAATTCTATATTTATATATATATATATATATATATATATATATATATATAGAGAGAGAGAGAGAGAGAGAGAGATAGATAGATAGATATGTATATATATATATATATATATATATATATATATATATATATGTATATATATATATATATATATATATATATATATATATATATGCCCGAGTACAATGACATTTTTTGGCGCTAAAAATCAGTAATACATGTGTATATTTCACTATATTTTTAACTCGAGTATAACGGAACCCTCCAATTTTCACTGATGTTTATATTAAATTTCTGGCATTATACACAAGTAAAAACATACGAATCAAAATCATAGAGCAGTTTTTATCAAATAAAATTCGATGAGGAGTGTCATTGCAATAAACCAACCCTGTTCCTTGATACTCCTGAAACTGGGCTATGTTAAAACAGTTGACGAACTCCTTAATAAATGATTAAATTACAGATGCAAATACAAATAAAACTGAATTATATGCACCAAGAAACTAGAATTCAACAATAGTATAGTTATAAGACAACATGTTGAAATAACACTGATCAGATTGGAAATGGCCTGCTTGGCACATGGTCGTGGATACTTTGAGACTATATATTGAGATTGGCAGAAAAATGTTTTTTTTTTAAGATCAAAAGTTTATATGACTATACATATAGTCAGTAAAGCATGCAGCTAAGTAACATTAATATCATAGCAATATAAATTCACTTACTTGGTGAACACGTCCATTCACCAAAGAGCAATAAAACCACAGACGTCCAAATTTCTCTGCAGCCCCTTCCCCTCCCTTACAAAAATTCCTTTATCAAAACAATATTCCGTACAACGTGTTTGGGGTTTTTCGTCCAAAATTAAAAATAAATAAATAAAAACGCTTTTCTGGGAAGAGAAAATCATTTTTATAAAATAGGAAAAACTATTTCCACAACTGTTAGAGAAATTATTAGTGATTTTTTTTTCTGAAGAGGATCATAAGCTGTTTATCTGGCTGAAAGTTCGGGAGATTTGAAAAAAAATGGTCTGGTGTGGCATTTTGGTTACCCGACAGTATCTATCAAAAACCACCTCATCTGGAGTTTTGAGGTTCCTATACTTTAGTTGTTAGTTTAAATTAAAGCCAAAAGATTCAATATATATATACATATATATATATATATATATATATATATATATATATATATATATAGAGAGAGAGAGAGAGAGAGAGAGAGAGAGAGAGAGAGAGAGGCGGGTGAGATTGACTTTAAAATACCTCCATGGTCTTTTCTTCTTCCAAAACGTTGCTTAACTCTATTGACCACGTGTCCCTGTGTCCTATATCTATAAAACAGCATGCTTACATTTATGGGACTCGTTCCTTCACTTGATGGTTGTCGGTATCGGAAGTTGAGTGTGACCGGATATGAGAGAAAGAGAGTGTATGAATGGGATTTGGGGTACGACTGTAGAGTAGTGGGGTTGGGGTTTACACGTAGAGGAAATAGAAAAGACGCGAAGGGTTGCGATTAACGAGTTGTGACTGTTGATTAAACAGGCGACATCTTGGCAAGCAGCCTCACCAACTTGAACAAAGACGATTTGCAAATTTCCTTTCATCATAGGAGATGAAATAAAATAAAACTATTAAGCACTCAGAGAGTGCATACCTACGACGTCACGATTGTCACTAAAAACAATGAAGATCAATCCGTATGTAGCTACGATGGTGGGGAAGTGACAGAAAAAAAAATCGAGCATCTGACCCAAAACTAAATCGTTTTTTCCTAGCTCATAGCCCACTTTTTCACAATATTTCATCAAAATTCATTGGGAACTTTTGGAGATATTGCGTTGACAAAGTGAAAGGCAGAAAGATTAGAATGAATGCATATAACTCTTCCAACTTTGTTGGTAGACTTGTATTCAGAAGTTAGAATACCCAAGTTTTGATCAGACGGTCACAATACTCAAGACTGAAGTGTTCTATTATATTAGAAACCGTTAAACAAAACCATCACCAACATTGTCGAAAAAAGTTTCTCTAATTTTCAAGTTGGTTTTGCTGGCTGGCTTTTTTATGTATGTATGCAAACATCGATCACACGAATAGGTTGTGTCCAAGAAGCTACAGGGCTGAATTTTAAAAAAAGTTTCTGTTCGTTAGTTTTTAAATAAGGTTTTCGTGGGGGATTCAATCCGTTGTATAAGTTTATGCTAAATTGATCCTCAGTTTGTGCCTGCATTCATGCTTGTTTTTTTTGTTTTTTAGTAGTGATCACTGCTCAACAGAAGGCGGAAGAAGTAACTTATTCATTGATCACCTCTTTTTCATTTTTTTTTATTGATCACTCGGTGATCACCTGACAATTTCTTTTGAGTATCTAACCAGACCTGCTTGTGTTTTTCTATCAATCAACTAGATCTGAGGAATTCCACATTCCCTCTTAACCATGTGCGAGTTGCAACCCTTTACCGGTATCGTCCTATCTCCCTTATCCCTTCTATCTTCCTTGCAGGTGCGTGATATTAGATAAATGATCTATAAACATGGATAGTTTCAATTAAAGAAAATTCTTTTTCTTACCTCTGCAGTAAATTAGTTGACGTTATTTTCATACGTCTCCCTCCCTATCCTCTTATTGAGCTACCTAACTTTTTCTTCCCTCACGTCTAATCCACCTATTTACTATCCTTTTCACCCTCTCCTCCCATCCTTCATTAAACTCTCTAACTTTCTTTTCTTTATTTTTTCTTCTACTCTCTTATCAAACTACCTACCAACCTTTCTCCAGAACAGACAGATAGATAGATATGAACAGATAGAGGCAGATGTAAAGCATATATATATATATATATATATATATATATATATATATATATATATATATATATATATATATATATAGTAGAATGTGGATTAGCTATACAAACTAGCTCATGTTTCTGCCCTCTTCGGGCCTCATCAGATTCACCTGATGAGGTCCAAAGAGGGTAGAAACATGAGCTAGTTTGTGAAGCGAATCCACATTCTACTACTTATTTCCAGCTCTATTCTAAAGCAACTTAACTTCATGATTAAAATGTTGTATGTATCGAGCACTCTATGAAATAAATCCATTACATTGGCTTCGTATGATTGATATATTATCATATTATGTTATACTGCTAGCCTGATTTGTACCACATATATATATATATATATAATATATATATATATATATATATATATATATATATATATATATATATATATATATATATGGTACAGATCAGGTTATCATTATAGTGTGATATAAAGCAATATCTGATATGTGATGGATTCATTTCATAGAGAGCTCAATACATTCAACTTTATACTTCGAAAGTTGAGTTGTTTTAGAGTAGAGCTGGAAATATATAATAGAAAGTGCTATACAAACAAGTTTATGCTTCTGCCCTCTTTGGGCCTCATCAGGCGAATCATTTTATGTATTTTTAGATTCTAGTGAGTTTGGTGAGAATCTTGTGGGTGTTGCTATGAATGGGAGGAGTTATTCATTATGTTTTATTTTTTTAGTAGTGTGAATACTTTTGTTGGTGGTTGTAAGTTATATGTCAAAGGGTGTGAGCTAGGCATAGGAGTTATCTATGAATGGATACCTAATTTTTTTCTGAGGGATGTTTTTATCTTGACTTTGATATTTGACATTAGATTTATTGCCTATGTTGGTATCCTTTGTGGCTCTGATGGATTGTATTATTCTTAATGTACGTGGACATCTGTGGGAGTAGATAATGTTGATTAGAAGTTTATGGGGTGATGGGTAAATAAATAGACTGTCTATATTACCTTTAATTTACTAATGTATGGATTGCTATTTTATATTCGTTAATACGAATTTTTAACGATGCCTTCATTTTAGTGTTTTTTCGTTTTTTTCTATTTAACAAGTGTACTTTAGGTTTTTTGTAATTTTACCAAAATTTTATATTACAAACTTCTCATTTAGGCAGAGAATACAAGGGTCTTCTATATTTTTGGCATGTTTTAGTATGTCTTATGTCTTTTCCATTTTACTGTTGGTTTTCGACAAAAACATTCACACTACTAAAAACAATAAAACAAAATGAATGACTCCTCCTACACATAGTGACACCCACAAGACTCTCACCAAATCTCCCAAACTAGAATCTAAAATCAGGTACAATCATTCACCTGATGAGGCCCAGAGAGGGCAAAAACTTGTTTGTGTCGCAAATCCTCTTCCTTTTATATACATATATGTGTGCCTGTGTGTGTTGCCATGTAACGCCACCCAACACACCAATGGCTAATGCTGAATTTAATGTGGATAATATTTTTTTTTTTTTGAAAAACGTGATATCATTATTTTTTTCCCCACTAATCTTGGTAATGGCTGATTGCATCACCGAAAATGCTTCGTCATAAAATTGTTTGGACAATATATATATATATATATATATATATATATATATATGTATGTATATATATTGATGGTGGAAACTAGTGATCATGTGAGATGCAGTTTGAGGGTATACGACATAGCAGAATCAACTTTAGGTTTAGTGGAATAAATGTCAAAGTCTCCAGTTGACTATGTTGGTAGGGAATCGACTCGAAGAAATGTTTTCTGTGTAATGAGAATTCTTCATGATGATATCATAAGTTAGTTTGCATGCAGTCTGAAATTTAAACCGATACAACAGATTTGATATTCACATGGGTGAACATTCAATAAAAATGTCACGAACAGCAAGTCACGTCTATTGTTATACTCGATGATCCTTCATCGTTAAATACGTTTTTGGGGTAACCTACGTGGGTGAGTCCTGTTTCAAAAAATAAATGATATGAAGTATAAAGTAATATCAATATTTAATGTAAAACATAAAAATAAATATCGTATGAGATAACATCCATGTGCAATACGTTATGATTATACCTTGTATAAAATAACAAACTAACATGTTTGACATAAGTTATACAGTACGATCAAAGCTGGAAGGGAGGTGGTTACAATGCTGAGTTGCCATGTCACAAAAAATGTTTTGTCTTTAAAATCTCTGAAATGGTTCCATGGTAAACAAGTGATGATCCAAAATTTGTACATTGTACCATAATGACAAAACATAGGGGAAACAGGAAAAAAAACTCTTGAGAAAATTATATGAATCGTATTGAACTGGGAAAGAAGTGACTGAAGTGACACAAAAAATTTTTTTAAAAGGTTTTCCATATGTTTTGTGTTTAAAGCTGTTGAGCTTCTCAGACTATATATATATATATATATATATATATATATATGTACGAAAGTTAATCAAATTCTTATGCACATATCAATTTTAAATATAAGAATATATCTTTGTAATAACCTAGACATTATTTAAGAATTCTTCGATCTAATACAAGTAATAATAACTACAATGGAAATTTTTAAATGAAAAGTGTCCGAACATAGTAAGCCAAATCCGGCTCGTCGAGACATTTTCTAATATAAGATATGTAAAAACAAGTCGTCTAGAATGTCTGAATTTGGTTCGGCAGATGCTAAAATAAATTTTCGAGAGGAAAAAAAGAATGAAAAAGTTGTTTTTTTAACAGAAGTTTCCATTTTGATCTAAAAATGATAAGTCCACTCCCAGAATGTTATATCTTCTATCTTGAGACTGCACATCTAGCAAATACTTTTATATCGTCAGATATGGTGGACACAAGGCCATGAATTTCCACTCAAGGCTGAAGTGTTATTTATTTGAATATAAAGATCATCAGATTGGAGGTGCAGGTGACCTAACGGTTGACAGCATGGAAAATGAAATCTTTGAACTGAGTTCAATGCCGACACAGAGAAGACATAAAACCAATTTCTTTTCGCCTAGATATGAGTAAATAGCAGGGTAGATCAAAGCAGGTAACCAGTCAAGGAGACGGTGAAACTCTGAATCTGGTAAAGTCCAGGTACATATTTCCTGTTCCTGAAATATGCGGTTGATGGAGATCTGGTGAAGCTTCGACAGGTCCAGCAAGCTGGAAGGGGATTATGATGAACTACTCAAGTAAAATAAACAGGAATAAGAATGGACGGAAAAAATGACGTTGCCCCAGCCCCATGATACTTTGAGTATAAATGGAAGAGTTAAAAGAATAGAGACTCAGTTTAAAAAGTGTGTATATAGTTTTGACAGTATTTGTCTAAATTTGTTTCTGTAAAAAAAACATTCACTTCAAATTGAGATTTCAAGCTAATTCCGATTAGAACGTCCGAAATAAAAATGAATAATCATTGCATCAAAAATAAAACAAAAAATGTCCGAAAATACAAACATAATTCATGTTATGCTGAGTATATATATATATATATATATATATATATATATATATATATATATATATATATATATATATATATATATATATATATATATATATGAAATGTATACATTAGTTATGGACACTGTATAGTACGTTTTCTTCCTTTTTTCTTCCTTATGCTTACTTCTGTTTCTTTATCTTGTGATTTGAAAAAAATAATCGAAATGGAATAAAATTACGTAGCATGACTTTGAAAAAATACTGATACCTTTTCTTTCCCTCTCTTATTATCTTCTTGATAAGTTAGCATTTTTCTTTCTTTATTAGGAATGCTGTCTATCTCTCTTTAACCACTCTATCTTCAAGAGGTTGCTTAATTCCATACAAACACCATTAACATATTTGAAATGGTCTTAACATGAATTTCTCACTGTTCTTAGAGCTGTCGACTTACGTTGCAGTTAAGAATCACTCACTTTATTTGATATATTTCAAAATAATTCTTTTCAATCCGATGATTTAGTGATCAAAATGAAATCATCTCACCTGCTTAATCGATGATTCAATTGCAAATCAAAAGAGAAAAAAAAGGTCTATTTTCAAACTGCTGGTCGGTTTTAGTGTAGTTTACCTGAAGTCTCGACATTACACCCTATCACACTAATACTGACATTGCCTGGCCAGGGTAAGTCCGGGCAATGCCTGGTCCCCCAGCAGCTTTTTCTGTGCCCCTCCTAGGTTCTCAAATTCGATTTTTACTCGTTTATCACTTTTATAAAAGCTTCGCCCGTCCTCATGGTTTTCTGTCCGAACCTTGTCCGGGCAGGTACGAAACAGTGACACCTCCACTGCAATTGATTTCATCAGTGTGGTGAATTATCGAAATGTTAAATCTAATTTTGCTCGGCGAGAATGCCAAATAGGATCAGTCAAAAATAAAGTGGCAAACGATCCCGAAATATCGATTCGAGGTCTTCCGTCTCGTGGTCCAGGGTTCAAGCTCCTTCAAACTGTTCTTCAGCTGGTCCGCTTAAGGGGGTTCGATTGAAGTAACTTGCTTTTGGCGAGCAAGGGCGAAGCAAATGATAATTACATAATAATATACTCCAGGCAAGACAGTTGATGAAACGAATGGATAACACTCCATAGAAACCGTCATGTTACCAACGAATTTTGACGGAATGTTATGCTGAGGATGATCAATTAATAGTTGAAAAAAGGGGATGATCAATGATTACATTATTTCCCACACCTTCTGTTGAGCATTGATTAATAAAAAGTCTGATTTTTTTTAAAATCAAGTGTGGATGGACACAAAGTAAGGGATCAATTTAGCATGAACTTGAATTGCAAAATATACCCCTCATTTAAAAACCTATTTAGGATAAAGATCTTTCTTCTAGATAAAATAAAGTGTAAAGTTTGAATTTAAATAAGTCCTAAAATCTAGTGATATGGTCCGTACGCACAATACCTATATACCTAGCCAAACTGAGGTTGCCAGTCTAGATGAGGGTTTGTTTGTGTTTCTCATGGGGTTGGGATCGAATTTATGGTTCCTGTATTGACACCATTTATATTTTTTTTCACGTTTCAAAGTCTCGTTTTGCCAATTGAGATAATTTCAACTTTTTCGGGAGTGACTTCATAAATTGGCAAAATTCACCAAACCAACTTGAAGACTGAAGAAACCTACGTTGACAGATTTGGTGACAGTTTCGGCTTGTGGTCTTCAATTTGACAAGAGACATTCAGGTCTTCTACTGTTAGCGCCATTTAATTGTACTCTGTGGTCAGTTCCTGATCTTGGTGCTGCAAGGTTTGACTGGATAAACTGAGGTAGCCGCAGTGAGTTCACGAAAGAATCGTCCGTGACTGTAACGCTTGAAAATGATGAGGTCGAGGGAAAGTGTGGAATATCGCCAATGGTTAGAAGCAATCAATCTGATATGGGTCATTTATTAGCCTGATCGATAAGTCAAAAATGGGGTCAAGAGATTCGTCAGTGGGGGAGGGAGCAGAACAGCAGGTCCTTCAACTGGCAAATGCAACAGGGCCCTCACTTAACCCCACAACCTCTGGTTGCCTCTGTCAGTGTTCTGGCTTTTGAAATATATATAACTAGAAAGCACTCAGAGGGTGCATACTCCGGTCGAATTTATTGTCGCTCGAAACCGAATGAAAATCAGTCAATATATAGCAATGATGCAGTGGAAGTAACTATAAGATGAATTCCTGGATCCTCTCCAAAATTCAACCAAACCTTTTTTATCCCAGAAAATATCATCGAAATTAATATAGAACTTTTGATAACATTGTAGGCACATATGGGGGAATGCATAGATATCAGAAAAATATCTTTTAATCGAAAAAAATTCCTGAATACGATGCAAAATTCTTTTTTTTTTTTTTTCTTATTACACCATGATCAACTCATTAAATCTCATCGAAATCCATTGAGAACTTTTGGAGATATCGCATAGACAAACATGATAGTATACATGAATGTATGAAGAAAAAATGAGAAGAAATATCTATCAATCGGATAAAAATTGACCAACGCTTTCTGCTCCCATGGCTTACCCTTTCAGAAAATTTAATCGGAATCCATTTCAGAGATACTGTATAGCTACGATGCAGTAGAGATAACTGTTAAAAGAATTCATGGATTCATCAAAAATTCTAATCAATTCTTCCTCTAAACTATGGCCCATCCTTCCACCAAATGTCATTGAAATTCATTTGGAACTTTTGGAGTTGTTATGTGAAGAGATACAATTGAATATATACCTTTCCCAACATTGTTGGCCACGGTAAATGACCTTTCCTTACAGGTTCACATTATCAGATTGATCAAAATCTGTCTCCAGGAAATTGGGACTTTAATCAACGGCCTTATTGGACTTTAGATGCTGCAATTAGCCAATCTGACTCGCCATACAATGCTGTACCTTTATGTAAAGTGTCAGATACAAGTGGGATTTTGAGTCGCATGTAAGGGCAGGGGGGGGCTTTTGTTCCAAAAGGAACTGACGATCAGTTTTGGCTAATGGGGAAAGAAAAGGAAACACTCAAAGGGAAGGAAAAGGAAAGGTAAAAAGAAAATGAGAGAGAGGGAAGGAACGATGGAAGGAAAAAAGAAAAAGGTAAGAAGAAAAACGGAAAGGGAGTGAAATTTTTCAAAGAAGGAAAGAGAGACAGAGAAAGGAAAAAAGAAAGAAAAAAGGGAGATGAAAAAAGAAGGTAAGAAGGGAAGAAAGAGAGAAAGAAGAAGAATCTAAGAAGAAAGAAAGAGAAAAAGGAAGAAGGAAAGAAAGAGAGGGAAAAGAAGAGAAAATAGAAAGAAAGAAAGAGAGGAAGAAAGAGAGGAGGAAAAACGACAGAATGGAATAATAAGTAAATAGTGAGAGGGAAAAATGAAGGAAGGGAAAAAGAAAGTAAGTAGAATGAAAAAGAGAGAGAGAAAGAAAATAAGAAAGGAAGAAGGTGAGAGGAAAGAGAGATAGAAGGGAGGCGAAGAAAAAAGTAAAAGAAAGAAGGTATGAAGGAGGAAAGAAAGCAAGAAAGGAAAGAAGGGGAAAGATAAAGAGAGTAAAAAGAAAGAAAGAGGAAAAAAGAAAAGAGTAGAATAAGAGAGAAAGAAAGAAAAAAGGGACCACATGAAGAAGGGAAGAAAGAAAGAAAGGATGGAGAAAAAGAAAGACGGGATGAAGAAAAAATAAAAAAAGAGAGGATATTCCTGAAAGAAAGAAAAGGGAAAAAAGAAAGAAAGGAAACAGTAAACCTAATCCATTTACTTGTACCATCAAGGTTATTTCACGTGAGTATTTCATCATAATCCACTTCCGGCTTTTTAGGCCCCTTTTGAGCTTATCAAAAGCCTTATTCAGTTCTTTTTCTGTAGTTTTACGGTACTCGACGGTCAATTGGACCGGTTTTACTTCTTCACCCATAGTTAGAAGGAGAAGAGACGGATTCGTGCATTTCCCAACCACGTTAGTTTGAAGTGAAAGCAGTATGTCTCAGTTTTAGAGTTTGAACTTTCATTGTCAGTCCCAGTGATCATTTTACCATAGGCAACTCAAAGAAAGAATAAGATAGCATTCAGAGAGCACATAATTCTTTCAAAAGCACGTGCTTCGGGCATAAAAAAAGACAGGATCACCATGAGTTCCTTGCAGCTTAGTTAAATTATTAAAAGTTCATTTTTTAAATTTAAAATTCAATTATTCCTCTCACACGGAGAGTTGATTCAAACATTCAAATAATTCAATCCTCCCCATGGATACTACTGTACAAAACTGATCTTTATGCAAGCACAAGTTTCGTTGGTAAAGATTTAGTGTAGTGAAATACATTTTTGTGGGGAAATATTTTTCCAACTATTTTGATGTTTTAAATGAATATAACCTGAATTGTTTCATTTTTCAAAGTTTTGTCAATCAAGCAATGGGACGCCCTAACTAAGCCTTTAACTAAAAACTAGATGAAAACTAAAAGAAAAACTGGAAAATACTATTATAGCAATATATACAAGTACTGAGTTACTTGCCTTGTTACTAAGATTCAGCATTTTGATTTGCAGATCGTTTTTAAGGTCGTTTCTCACAGAATTTTAGAGAAATTACCTCTCAGTTAAAAATTAATTAGCAGGACTTACCCAAAAATGTGATCAGTTCGCCGCTACTAGTCCATGGCCCACCCTTCCCCGTAATCCTATTGAAATTAATTGTGAACTTTCGGAGATATCGTGTGGGCAGACAGACAAACAGACACAAGTGAATATATATATATATATATATATATATATATATATATATATATATATATATATCCCAACTTTGTTGGCTGAGGAAAAAATAAATTAAAAAAAACAAACAAAAGACATTAGTTTGGAAAAGACAAGAAGAAAACGTATGACAGAAAAACTGACAACTCTGTTCAACTTTAACCACAAAGACTATATCACTGATACGATGAGGTCGGTCTTGACAGAAATAGCTTCGTTTTTCGATATATCTGCTTTTTTTTTTCTTTTTTCTTTTTTTTTTTTTTTTTGTAGTTTCCCCGTATCATTTAATTTGCGTCGGTCCCCTCTGGCCATTGTTGTTCACTAATGATTAGTCAACCACCTCCTTCTTCCGCCATCAACATCTTTCTCGCTCTCTGTACTCTTTTAACAAAGTCTTTATCGTAAAGAGATGCGTACGGAAAAAGACGAAATTAAATGGACTCAGAAGTATAAAAAAAAAAAGAAGGAATAGTAAAAAAAAAAAATAAAAATAAAAAAAAAACAATCTCCTCTTCAAAATGAAGTTAGACGAGTACAGATTTGAATTTATCCTCTTTGCTATTTTTAAGAAAATTTGCCTGTTTTGGGGGGCTTTTTGGAGTGTTTGTGTCGTTGGTTTGTCGCAGACGAAAAGGATCGCTTATTTCTGGAGCGGGAAAATAGAATGTCGTCTGTTTTAGTCAATTTCTGTTTTAGGAATAAGAATTATTTGAAAAGAATCGAGAAAAAAAACTACGCGAGTTCTGGTGGTTATTTAGCAAAATAAATCAGGATATAGATTTTTTTTTCAAGAAGAGGGAGAAGAGAGAAATGAACGAAAACATAAATCAATTTAAATAGTTCTAAATAGACGCACTCATAAATACATGCATAAGTACAATCACACACACACACACACACACACACACACACACATATATATATATATATATATATATATATATATATATATATATATATATATATATATATACATATATCACCAACACGAACATATTTATATATATATATGTGTGCGTGTGTGTGTAATCTATGAAACAGGTCCATGGTGGAACCGCTGATGATGCCCACAATAAAGTAAAACGAATAACAACGGGAGACAAATTTGAATAATAGAAATAAAATCAAACTCGCAACCACAATCAATAATTGAATAACCGTAGCGTCAAAATTTTATGTAAAGAAATCCAATCACTAAATAAATATGGCCCGAATAAATTCTATTTACGACATCACCGGCAATTTCCTTTCGAAAACATCAAAAACTCAGTAAAAAAAAAAAAACATCTAAAAAATGTTATTAATAACTCAGAACAAAAAAGATCAAGAGTTCGTTTTTCTTTTCCCAAAGTGGTGTACTGATACCAATTTTCAAGTCAGTAGACGGAACGGTGTGACCAGGAACGCTGGAACGCATTAACAAACACACGTACCTTTGGGAAAAAAAAGGCATGAACCTTCCATCTTTGATGGCTACAGTTGTTCAGTTTTGTGTTAAACACGGAATATACTGACTACAAGAAGTTAACAGCGATGGGAAAATATTCGATTTGCATGGCATAACATCGTTGAATAATTTGAGACTTCTCGGAATTTCTAGAAGAAAAAGAGATTTTCAGTGGCAGAGTGCAGTTTAAAAAGATATATATTTATATAAAGTCTTGAAAGCTTTCATAGCTTTAAACATTGGAACATTTATTCAAAACTTTTTTTGTGCGAATTCAGTCGTTTATTTTCCAATATCTGTCAATCTAATTTATCTGATTTTCTTCATTGTATTTTTTTTCTGTTTTACGTATACTTTTTTATTTTGTTACTATATGCAAAATCTCTTTTGTTGAGATCATCTGTTGAAACCATGTACCTGTTTTCGTGGATTTAAAAAAGACAAAACAGTCATATTAACATGGCACCCCACCAGCATTAAACAAACACTACCCTTCTTCCAGCAATGATTTTAATACATAACTTATGTCAAACATGCAGTTTGTTATTTCATATAGAGTATTATCGTAATATATTGTACATGGATGCTATTCCATACAATACATACTTTTATATTTTACATAGACTTATACATTTCAGTGGTATACGTGAATTTTTTCTTATTGAGATCATCAATTGTTTATCGTGTTTCGAATATTTAAAAACAATATATCATATAGCCATGGTTCTTCAGCGGTGTATATCAAACACAATCTCCCTCTTAGATATGACTTGTATATCTAGTTTATACTATTTTTAGGACTGTGTCATAATACATGTAGTTGTTATTTTATATACGGCGTTATCATGATGTATTAAATAAAGATTTCACTCAAAGGGGTTATATATATATATATATATATATATATATATATATATATATATATATATATACATATATATATATATATATATATATATATATATATATATATATATATATATATATATATATATTCACACGGGTGAACATCAATAGATAAGACACAGAGAGGTAGTCATGTCTGTTGTTATACTTACTGATCCCTCATTGTTAAAAACGTCCTTAGGGTAACCTACGTAAGTAAACCTTGTTTCCAAATATAGAAATGTAGTATAAAATGATATTGATATGAAATACACGTAAAGCCTTGCATAGAATTACAAAATAAATGTATGGCAAAAACTGTATAATGAAAGGATGTGATGTTTGATTAACACTGCTGGGGTGCCATGTTAATATGACTGTTTTGTTTTTGAAATCTCCGAAACGGTTACATAGAAAACAAATGATGATCACAACAATGGACAATTTATACATTGTACAATAATAACCAAGTTTAGGGAAAACAAGGAAAAACGATCTTGGAGATTATGTAAATTGCATTGACAGATATTGGGAAATGGTTGACTGAAGTCATACAAAAAATCTATTGAAAATTTTTTAAAAAGTTTAGTTTATGAAGCTGTAAAGCTTTCCAGACTATATATATATATATATATATATATATATATATATATATATATATATATATATATATAAAGATAATCAACGTGATCCGAAAAGTTGAATCGAAATTATTTTCTCTGCCTCTTTGAGTGTAAGTCACTTCTTCGTTGACTTTCTAAACCATATCATCTACTGATGTAATAAGTCACATCGAAGGTCAATATTTTCTGTCTATAACATTTATCGAAGGGAATAACTAATAGATGCTATTAGTTGTTTCCCTTATTTATTTATTCGATTCAACTTTATAAATATTTTCTGATATTTTTTTAAATAGAGTGCAATTGCAAAATATTTGAAATAATTCCGTCAATTTTTGACAGTGTGGATAAACTAGTCAATAAGATGGAAGAAAAATAGTCACACATTAATATTAATAGTTGACAATGTTTCTTCAGATGAAAAAATAGAGATAATAGTTTTGTTACTGATACTATTAGTGTAAAAACAATAACAAATATGGCACCAGGAGAGATCAGAAAAGATTAAAGTGTTGGTTCAAAGTTTAGATTCGATTCTTTCAGCCAGAAAGTGCACCTTCTATGGTTGACAAGGCTTCCTTGGGGTGAAAATGGCACGAGTTCGAGCCTTACTGAGAACTTATTTGTTATCTTTGATCCGTGTTGTTTATTCCTAGCCGTAGGGTGACGCTGTGTTGACTTGCAATAAAAAAAAATGATTGAAAACTAAGACGAAAGAAAATACTAGTCAAAAATTGATTAAAAAAAGGGAATCTTTTCCTCAATGTAATTCACTATTTCAAAAAGAAGATGGGTTTTAACATAAATACGTCAGATTTGTAAACGTGGGAATTTTTGGCAGACCTCGACGGCCACCTTGGACGCCTGCCACAGTGGCGTATCTCGGCAACCCCTTCTATCTACACTGGCAGTCTTACTGTCAGGTTACTCTTCTGAAGGGTCAGCAGACCTCAAGAGTTAGTCTGGGCGTCTGTTTCTACTGTGTGTCTAGAACCTTGATCAGCACAGGCAAATATTCTGTCAGGTTACTATTCTGAAGGGTCAGCAGACCTCTACTGCCAGCTCGAGCATCTGCTCCAATGGTTTAATCTGTACAAGCACCTTTACCGTCGGGTAGGTTACATCTTTGAAAGGGACTGCATACATCTACGACCAGCTCGCGCAGCTGCTTTCAGCGGGGTGTCCAGGATCTGAACTCCAACTGCCTGGGTCAGCCTTACTGTCATATATATATATATATATATATATATATATATATATATATATATATATATATATATATATATATATATATAATTAATTCTGTGTGTTGCACAAAACCCTTCGGCAACCTTACATTAATTGCATAAACAAATGTTTAGAAATAATTGATTTTACATTTTTAGTTTTTGAAGCTATAAAGCTTCCTAGATTACAAACACACACTCAAACATATATATATATATATATATATATATATATATATATATATATATATATATATGTGTGTATGCATGTATGTATATATATATATATATATATATATATATATATATATATATATGTGTGTGTGTGTGTGTGTGAGTGTGTGTGTATGTAATATTCATAAGTTCTCTCACAGATACGTCATTCATGTCTCCCTAAATAATCACATTAAATGAGCTTGGCAATGCCCTAACACTTCAACTGATAGCAAATTCATAAATCTACTGTCAGCTCCAAATACACCTCAACAGTATCATCTTACGATGATCTCGATGCGCCTATAAAGACTTTATTCAATTAGGCAAATCGACCCAAAATGGTCCATTGTATATATCAGCGAGCTCCTGAGAACGCCATTGGCCTAACGCTGATCGACGTCCCGAACTGTGTGCGTGCCCATGCGTGCTACGGTTAATCACGGAGTGTGAACTATAAAACGTAGATTTTATTGAACATCTGCCTGGGGGGAATCCCAGTCTGTTGGGAACAGGCGTCCTTCCTGACCAACATGTTCGTTGAATTTGTTGTTCCGATTAAGAAGGGATTGTAAATTAGGTTTTATCAGCCTGATTTCTCATATACTGATACGGAACGATTCGAGGTAACGACCAATTGTATGTATGAATTTGTAAATATATATACATATATACATATATATATATATATATATATATGTGTGTGTGTGTGTGTGTGTGTGTGTATAAATGTATGTATGTACGTATTCATATATATGCATGAATTTAATGTATATATGAGTGTGTATATGAATATATCTATGTACACATGTTTGCATATATATGTATTTGTGTGTGTGTATATGTACATATATGTATATATGCATATGTATATGAAGTATAAATTGCGTTATATTACATAGAAACTTATTTAAGATGATCTCCCGTTGGTTAATATATCACTCGCCCTAGACAACGTAAATAGGATGCATAATTAAAGAAAATGAGACTGCTTCTAGAAACAAACCTGCCACCGATAAGGTAGCTGCTTCAACGTTGTGATGCTCTTACCATTGAGCTAAAAAGCCATGTGTTTTGCAAAGGCCCAAATAACTACTCTCACTTTCTCCCCAGCAGCCCCATTTTTTTTAATTGTTTATTATATTCACGTTGTCCAGGGCGAGTGTTATATTAATTGCATATCGAAGGGAAATCATCTCAAATAAGTTTTTATTTGATATAACCGAATTCATAATTCACTCCGTTGGACCAAATATATCCATTTCCTAATATATATATATATATATAGAGAGAGAGAGAGAGAGAGAGAGAGACAGACAGACAAACAGACAGACAGACAGACAGACAGAGGGAGAGAAAGAGAGAGAGAAATGATCTAGAAAGCTTTACAGATTTAAACACTAAACATTAAAAATTCATATTTAATAACATTAGAATCCAATTGTAAACAAAAATAATAAAAGTCAATATTCTGTGTATAACTTGAATTAATTATACATATATATATATATATATATATATATATATATATATATATATATATGTGTGTGTGTGTGTGGGCGCATGTGTTTGTCTGTGCAGTTGTAGACAAAAGCATTTTCCTTGATTCGATGACATTTACATACTCAATTAGCGCTAATTAAACAGCCTACAGTGTGAATCAATGATAGATTAGAGAGAATTGATAATGTCAATCATTTTATTTCGTTAATTATCAATACCTTATTATTAGGACTCTTATATAAGTATCTAATCCCCCCGAATAGTATTTCTTTGGGGGTTCTTTGGCTAAAAGATGTCTTCTGTATCAACGTTTGCGATATCTAGTCGTCCAGGGAAGATTTCAACACGAGGGATGACTAAAAACATGGAGGAGGTTTCGGTCGACCTAAAATCGAACTGAAAGGATATCCAGAGAGATGTAAAGAACGCTGGAATAAATGTACGCGTCTCAACAATTCATTTCACAAAATCATTGCACAGAGCCACCGTTGGAGCAAACATTAAAAAGAATCTCGCTTAGCAATAGCCAAAAGGTATTGGGATCTGACGAATGTTTACTGGAATACAGTTTTGGTGAGACGGAACTGAAATTGAACTTTTAAGACACATCCAGTACTACTGTGTTTGGGATAAATGACATACCATACAATGTGAAAAGACAATCTTCACACAGAAACATGAGTGTTGAAATAACATTTTATGAGAATGCATCAGTACAACAGGCTCTGGGAAACTCACCAGAATTGAGCAGAAAATCGATTTTAAAAAATATTGGTCCATTTTCTCGAAAGATCTTCTAACCCTCAGCAATCAAACTTGGTAGACGATTCTTCTTCCAAGAAGACAATAACGAGAAATATACTTCAAAATGCACTTTCATATATATATATATATATATATATATATATATATATATATATGTATATATATATATATATATAATGAGCACGTGAATACGATATCCGATAACATTATTAAGTGGACAAAGTGAAATGCTTGACATTTACCTGGAAAAACAAAATTTTCAATAATGAATCATATGAAATTGCAACTTTGACAAACGAGAAAGTATGTTAGTAAAATACTAAATCTAAATACTGCAATTTTTTTATCGTCCATTTAATCATACACACACAAGCACACACACACACACACACACATATATATATATGTATATAAATTAATAATTGTGTCCTCTACAGACAGCAGTTTCGTTGTATGCATTTACACACACATATATATATACATATATAGTCATGAGCTTCACTCTTTGGCTGAAAAAGAATTTTTGCTGAGAAATCTCTTAATTCCAATACAAACAATCCTTCAGAACACCCTACGATGTCCCGTTGAACAAGCCGTTCACTCTCCGATCCCTGTTAATGTACTTAATATACAGAATATTGAGTTTTGTTATTTTCGTTAACATTTGGATTCTGATGTTTTTGAATATCATTATGGGGATCATCAGCTGTTCAACCACAAACCTGTTTGGGGGATAAAAAAACAACGGATATTTTACCATGGTCTCCACTATCCGTCTTAATCGGACATAATTTCCCTTGTATTTAATTTTCATATTCAATTCAGGATACTTATATCTACTTCATACATTAATATGGACTCACAGGAACCATTGAATAGAATCAATGGAAATAAATTCAATGAATATTCGCTGTTCTAAAGCGTCCATTAGGACTTATGAAGATACATTTTAAAAATTACCTTTACGTATAACAGTATATATATATATATATATATATATATATATATATATATATATATATATATAAGTATCTGCAGATTTTGTTGAATAAAATTCTTCTCTTTTGATTTGAGAAGATAGTTGAATTTTCATTGACAAATATCCTCTTCAAAGTTAGGAAAAGGTTTTGTTCTTTGAATAAACATAGAACGCTCAAAATCGAAAATGTGAAATTTGAAAAAGAAGACCACTTCATCTATCTAGGATAACAAATCTCCATGACATCCTCAAAAGAAATCAAGCAAAGAATCATTCCAGATTAGCGAGCCTTTGGCAGAGCGAGCTCAACTCCAAAGAACAAGGAAATCCCATCAGTCCGAAAAAGAAGGGTATAAAACCAATGAATCACTTATGGAGCTGGAATATGGAAACTAAGCTAGACACTGAAGCGTTCACCGAGAATCATGCAACGTGCAAAGAATCATGCTCAACTGCACATTGATAGATCACAAGACAGATCAATATATCAGGAAGAAAACGGGATTCTGAGACATCATAAAAGTTATTAGAAAACTTAAATGACGATGGGCTGGTCATTTTGCAAGAATTGCTGACGAGCGCTGAACATCACGACTCAAAACTTGAATGCCCAGAGATCACATACGAAACCGAACCCGACAGAATGAATACAAGATTGAAAGACGAACTAGACAAGTTCAGAAAGTTTTGGCTCTATAGCACCCATGATAGATAGGTCTGGCGTATCCTGTAGAAGGTCCAACGACGGACGTTTGAGTTCGATCCAGACATAGGTCACTCAGACCATAAAGTGCTTCCTTGATCTTTTTACTTCCGGCACATGCGTATTATGTTGAAAGAATGAGTAAATGAAACTAGACTTGATACTCTTCCATTTATTCAATAATTCCATAAATATACAGCTTGATTCGGTCTTACTGACCGTCCAGTTCTACGTTGGGTAGGGGTAGAGCTTCTGCCTCTCTACCAGAAGCAAAGGTTTTGACCCGTAGATCGTGGTACTGGAAGGGATACAACGAAACAGCTGTCTGTAGATAAGACAATTATATATATATATATATATATATATATATATATATATATATATATATATATATATATATATATATATATATATATATATATTTAAATATTTAAATAGACAATAAAGAAAATAGTAGTATTTAAATTGAGTATTATACTAACATGTTTCGCCTTTCAGGTTTGTCAAAGTTGTAATTTCATGATTCAATATTGAAAATTTCATTTTCCTAATGAATGTCAAGCATTTCAATTTGTGTACTCGAGGATATTATCGGAGATCTAATCCACACACTCATATATATATATATATATATATATATATATATATATATACTTTTCATATTGTGTTGCTGAAAAAGAAATATTTTTTTGACTATTTTTGTATTTAGTCCTAAAGTATCTTCTACCATGTGTTATCCAAGCCACTTTCATTTATCTGAACTTATGTGGAGCCTTAAATCGGAAAAAGACAGACAATTTTGGATGTCCAATTGATTCAAATTGTCATCGGACATACGGGGCTAAAAACGGACACATTGTCTGAAATTGGACGATTTGTCAGTAAATATAATTAGTCTTATTTCTTTTATTCATAATTATTCAATATTTCGTTCTAATATCATTTACATCCCTGTACTGTTTAGAGAAATTTCCTTTTACAAATAATTCGGTATTACCGGACAACCATGTTAACCCTATTAGTTCGTTTATAAAAGAGTTTACAGTATATATATATATATATTTCGTTTTTTTTTGTTTTGTTTTTTCCAAGTAAGAAATCTTCATAAACAGTTGATTAATTGCCCATTGTTTTAATATATATATATATATATATATATATATATATATATATATATGTGTGTGTGTGTGTGTGTGTGTGTGTGTGTGTGTGTGTGTGTGTGATAAGAAGGATAGACAGATGAATACACTTAGAAAGAGAGATAAAGAGAGAGATTGGGGATGAAAAGACACATACATAAATGAATAGATAGATTGATAGGTAGATGCAATTTACTAAACTTGGCTTTGATTTGGCACCTAGCCAAAAGCACGGAGCACTTAGTAAGCATCAAACTCACTTGCAGGCTTGTGCTAAAATTAAATATTGATAGATAGATAGACAGATTTCCATTTCATCGACTGGGTAGACCAAAGAGATGCTGGTCAAACATTTGTGACGATGAAAACGAGAAAGATATGGATACTTGTCTCTCTTTTTTTTTCTCGGTCTCTTTTTCCGCGGTCTTTCTTTCCTTCTCTATTTGAGAGCCTTCCGTCTTTCCTTATCCTCCAATCTGAACACCTTATCTCGTTCATTTCCTGCCGAAACAGTCTTCATATTTCCGGTCAGAGTATGAACGTCAGCAGACAGAAACTGTATTTCGTTGGGTGCTCAAGGGAGCGTCCGTGTTTGCAATGAAACTTGCCGACCTCTTATGTGAGGTTTTTAGAAAGCGGCTTCTTGGAACGGCTCCAGTCTGATTGGCCGAGGCCCAAGCATACATAATGAGCTATCTGCGAAGAACGATTCTAGGCGACTAAAATGTTTTCAGTATGGCGAGGAGGAGGTGGTGGAGGAGGAATGATATAGGATGGGTATGGAGGAGTTACGGTGAACAGAGAGAAGGAAAGAGGGTGAGAAAGGTGTGGGAGGAGGTGGGAGTGAATGTGAAGTCGGAATAGAGGAAGAAGAAAGAAGGAAAAACCGGAAAAATGAACAAAGAAGAAGAAGAAGAAGATGATGAAGAAGAAGAAGAACAAGAACAAGAACAAGAACAAGAACAAGAACAAGAACAAGATCAAGAAGAACAAGAAGAAAGGCAAAGTGAAGACGGTGTAAGAGAAAGGGGAAATAGAAAAAGAGAGAAAAGCGATAAGATGAAGAGAAATGTTTTAAAAGAAATGAAAATGACAAGATGTAATGAAGAAAGAAAGAGAGAATCAAAAAAAGAAAGGAGGTAGCAAGGGAGGGAAGGAAGGAAAGAAGCAGAAATAAAAAAAAGAAAAATGATGGAAGAAACAGGTGAATAAGATCGCAGAATAACGCAGGGTTGTGAAATTTGAAAAAAAAAGAAAACAGATTTGGTAATCACTCACTTGACCAATTTTTTCGGTAACATACTGTCTAAGGGGTGATCAATTGAAAAAATTGGGAAAGGGGAATGAGCTAGGAATATTTCACTTCTGTCGCCTTTTGATGTGTAGTGATCACTGAAAAGATCTGAATTTTCAAAAAGAAAAGCTTGAATATGCCGAAAACAAAATTAGGGACCAATTTAGCATTAACTCACACACACTTCCCATTAAAAATCTTTTAGGGGAATTTTCGAAAAACGAAAACCGTTTTGTATAGACTCAATGAAGAGTAAATGTTCCGATTTTCAGTTTTCTATCTCCATTGGTACCGTCTGTACGCACGGTATACACATCCAGCCAGCCATACCAGCTTAAAAACTGAAAAAAAAAACATGTTCACAGTTTTGGTGACAATGTTTAACTATTCATGATATGAACGAAGGAAGAGTGGAAGGAATTTCAGACAAAATAGAGTTTTATTGTAGATGAGAGGCATTGAGTACCATTTTTAAAGTCTTTGATATGACTGAGCGGTGGATTGAACCACGGCCTACCAAATCCCAGACGAACAATCTACCACTGGGCTACAGTCAAGATTGCTACTTTTGGTAAGTTCGTACCAAATCAGTACTTTTGACTCGTTTTGGTACTTTGGGTATACGCTCAGAAAATTTGGTGCGTTTTGCCTATTCTTTTCACATTTATATTTCATGAAATAATTGAGCGAAATATCAAAATATGTATCGTTTCACTTCCTGTACTTGGAAACTCCACTGATACTCGCCATCTAAGTAAAAAGAAAAATCCCTCGAAGAATAAATATGGTCAGAATAAATTCTAAGTATGACATCACTGGTGTTATTCTCTAGAAAACGTCTTAAATAGAATTTTAAAAAAACACCTATAAATATCTACGTTCTGGAGAATATACATTCCACTGAGAAACCCGTCAGAATGGAGTACTCAAAAAAGGGTCAGAAAATTTTTTTTTTCCAAAAATAAACAATATAAATTTTAACATAGCGTCTAGTGGAGTTCTGATGCCAGTTTTTAAATCTGCAGACAAAATGGTGTGGCCAGGAACGCTTGAACCCGTGTTGAAAACGTGTGCACATTGAATACAAGACATTAAATAAGACAAGAAAATACAGATGGAAATGAAGGAATTTCTTAATGTTTTCATTTTCGTTAAAATTGATTAATTTATTTTCATTCATTTTCTTCTTTGTGTCGTCCGTACTATCTATTTGTTCTGTGTCTTGTTTTGTTTCGTTTTTTGTGACATTTCAAAATTGTAGTTCAACGACATTTTCAATCTGAATGAAACATCTCTTCTTCTAAATCTGTTGCCATCTTCGTGGCGTAATATTTTGGTCATCTTTTTCATAAGCGGGAGCCACAATTGCGTTATTACAAATTTTCCTTCATTGCGAGTCACGAGGGTGTGATTCTTAGTTTTTCACATGTTGTAACTCGGATGCCTCTCCCCTTTTCTCTTTTTGGGTTACTACGTTGTATGCTCAGTGTTTTTTTAACTGTTTCAACAATTGGAGATACAACTTGCAAAAAAACTGAGAATCACACACACTTGCGAATCGCGATGACGAAAATTTATAATGACGCAATCGTATCTTCTGCTTACGAAAAAGATTACCAAAACATTACGTCACAGAGATGATAATAAATTCAAAACAAGAAATTGTTAATGTTTATTCAGTTTGAAAAGGGCGTTGAAGTACAACGTCAATTATTACATATAAAAACAAATAATACGTTTGCTGCCAAGGAAAAACGTATTTTTTTATTGTAACTGAGTCATTAATGATGCTACAAAAACTTTTTATTTATCAATATTTACGAAGTCCTTCTATTTGAGTCTTGATCTTAGTTTTATATCTTACAACGATGACAATGATCTTATCAAATACCAGTGATGTCATTCATGTACGCAAAAATTGATGACGAAACCTTTCTATCGACTGATATCGACTTGTCCTGATGAAGTTTGCAAATCTCATTTACAAGAAACGTATTGAAAAAAAGACTCATGGTTTAGGAATTATATTGTAATGAATTCTGCTTTGTTTACTTATTATATTTTAACGAAGCAAAGGAGTTTGTCACAAGCACAGCCAAGCTGGTTTTAGATGTTTATATTTGGTACTTTGGCGGACGGTTTGGTACGTTCTGGCCTCGGTGTACATTTCCTAACAATTCTATGGCAGCCCTGGCCATAGTAATCGATGAAAAAAAAAATAAAGTCTTAAAAAAAGAAGGTTGAAGAAAAGGTCAATATTATGCTTCTTATTCCTTCTTGTTTGTTATCATGGCTTTTATCAATCAATCTATTCTCCATTCTCATCTGCGTTTCCACTGCCTCTTATCTGGCACGGACTGCTCCGGCCCTTATCGACCAAACTGTCAATAGGGTGTCCACTTCAAGTGGTATTGACAGCGTGCAAGGCAAAGCTGTTGAGCTGGTCGAGTGGCCGAAGGGAAAAAAAGCACCGGACAGTGTTTCCCGCAGGAGCAGAGGAAGTGTACTCCGACATGAATTGTATCACGTCAAGTAATTCACGTCTGGGCAGCTAATCGGGAGATTTGATGGTCCGAGAAAAAGCGAGACTTGGCTGAAGAGAGATTCGTTCAAGAATAATTGACAGGGGGACTGGTGAGAAAGAAACCCGAGAAGGAGAATTAAGGTAGAAGAATTGAAGTGACTCGATTTTGTTGGCTATTTTAAATATCTATACCGAAGGAGTAAGGGGAGGGAGAAGGAAGGGGGTACGAAGGAAAAAATTGGACGGAAAAAGAAGGGAAAAGAAAAAAAGGAGAAAACAAGAAAAAAGAAAGATGGCGAAAAGAGGGGATGAAGAGTGATGGTGGGAGAATGAGGAGTTTTGAAAAAATGGGAAGGTATAAAAGGTGGAAAGAAGGATAGAAGGAAAGAAGGAAGGAAGGAAGATAGGAAGGAAAATGAAAAAGGTTAAAGGAAAGATGGTGGGGGATGAGAAGGAAAAAATTGAAAAAGAGGTCGTAAAGAAGGAACGAAGGAACAGAGGAGTGGGCGGTGGAACAAAGGAATGAAAAAGAGGAAAGGAAAATAGAGAAATGGTGGAAGAATGAGGCATGGAAAAAATCAAGGAAGAAGGGGAAAGAAAACAATGGGGGAACGAAAAAAGGGAAAATGTTGGAAAGAGGACGTGAAGAAAGATTGTAGGAGAGGGAGAAGTAAAAACATTTAGAAAGAAAAAATAGGTAAGAATGAGGGAGAGTAAATGAAAAAGAGAGAAAGAAAGATGATGGAAGAATGAGAAGAAGAAAGACTATGAAAAAATTAGGTGCAGAGAAAAAAATGTTGAAAAGAATTTAGGAAGAAAGAAGAAAAGATTGAAGTGACTCAATTTTGTCAGCTGTTCATAATATCTATAAGGAAGAAAAAAGGGTGGGAGGAAGGAAAAATGAATGGAAAAAGAAAGGAAAAGAAAGGGAAAACGAAAAGAAAGATGTCGGAAAGAGGGGTTGGAGAAAGATGGTGGGAGAAGAGGGAGTAGGGAGGTTTGAAAGGAAAGAAAATAGGAAGGGAGGAACAAAGGATGAAAGGGAAGAAGAAGAAGAAGAAGAAGAAGAAGAAGAAGAAGAAGAAGAAGAAGAAGAAGAAGAAGAAGAAGAAGAAAAAGAAGAAGGAGAAGAAGAAGAAGAAGAAGAAAAGAGGAGGAGGATTATGGAAGAATGAGATAGCGAGAGAAGGTGTAGAAAGGAAATTAGGGAAAGAAAGGAAAGAGGGTGGAAGGAACGGTGGGAGGAGAGATTGAAGTTGGTCAATTGTGTTAGCTGTTTCAAAACTGTAAAGACAGTGACAAATGGAAAAGAAAAGAGGCGGGAATACTACAATAGAATTTTCCCACCCACAATAAAAGAGCATCAGTGAATAGTACTTAATTTTTCAGATACGTCCACATATCTTTCAGAAGCTTTTTGGTCGGTCTGTCGGTCTGTCTTAGTTATGTTAAGCAACAGAAATAGGAAAGAAGGAAGAGGTGGTATGTCATTAAAATATGTGATGTCATTAAAAGGCGTGAAGTATTCGAAAGGTGTAACATCCATTTCGATCGCTTTTTTCACCAGTTGCTAATGATGCCATGATAAGATATCCAACGTCTGCATAAAATGATGTAACGGTGAACGGCGCAGACATTGGAATCGGCAAGCCGAGTTCAAACTCCAGCTGTGGTTGTTTACATTCACTTTCTACTAATGCCCTTATGAAAGGCATGAATCCATCTTTTCTCATTCCCCATTCCTTGTTAAGGGTAAAATAGCAGGGAAAATTGTGTTGTCGATCCTTTGATGATAAAAATTAGACCAAATAGATTTTTATGGGGCCCATTTGATATCAAGGAGAAAATAGCCTACCTAAGGTAATAGCGTCTTAGTGTTTTCCAAGGACTAGCCTTGTAGTCTCGCTCATTTGATGTTTCTACTTTTCAAGATAGCCTGCAAAGTCTGAGGAGAGTAAAAAGACATAAGGTATGAAAAAAAAGCCAGACATATAAGTTGGGAAGATTTTTTTAAAAGGAAGGGAGAAAGAAAGAAAAAGGAACGGATGGAATGAAGGGAGAAGGGAAACGTCGGAGAAGAGAAAAGTAATAACTGGTAAAGAATACAATCAAAGAAACTGGGGAAAGTTTCCTCTAGAGTTATGAGCAATCAAATAAAAACTTTAAAAGATTACAACACCATGAAAAAACAAAATATGTCAAAATTTTGATCTCTATACAGTCAAGGAAGCAGATGCTACCATGGACATATAGATTGTGTGTTTCCCAACTGGCTGATAAAAATTTTTTCAATGTGTATTTATACCAGAAAAAAACTTTAATATCCTCAATTGTTCCAACTGCAAAAGTAGCAATGTTATCAATATCCTTGAATATATATGATGTAAAATACGATACATAGGTAAATCTGAATGGTTGTATGATATCAAACCTTATAACTATTGGCATAGAATAAAATTATCCAATTATAACAATTTATTTAGAATTGAACAATAGTTCCGCCTACTTAACTACAACTTAAGCATTGATGCAAAGGTCAATGTCATTGAGACAAACTCATCTAATGATGTCAACGAAATTCTTGAAGTCCATGAGGTTATGCAGATGTTATATCTTGAAGCACTTCCACCTGACGTGGAAAATAACCTTAATAACATTATTCAAAAAAAACATCCAACCAACCACCCACATGAATATAAATACCAATGGAATTTCTCAAATACAAATTTAATCGAAACCATGGTAAGGACCATAATACATTGTATAAGTCTGTGTAGTTAAACACTTGATTTTTCATTTTTCTTTGATTTTTTGCACCTATTTACTCTCCTTAATATTTTACTATTCCTATCAACTTATTCCCAAGAATCAACAATATTTATTCATACTTTTCAGCTGTAATAACCTGACTGAAAAAAAATCTGAAACTCCTTTGCCTCCTGGTTCTAAGACTTACTGGTCAGCGCCGTCCTGCCACACATAGCAGCCACATAAATTAAAAAAATGACAGTACCAATACCTCCACTAAAAGCATTTAACTGAAACATGTCGATTCAGGTACTAAAAAAAATTGCAGATATCTGTGCTTGCACCTTACCGTGATTGAAGTCACTTCGTATAAATTGATTACCACCGGTGATGGAGATCAACTCCAAAGCATGTCCAGAAATTTCTATATAAATAAGTATTCCATATACACTGAATACTCCTGTTCTCTCCTAATTTGAATAGTACATCCATATATATATATATATATATATATATATATATATATAGCTGGCTTCATCTAAAAACTTTATTGCTCAGTGTGTGTAAAATCTGTAATTATGGCAATTGCTATCTTTTCTGCATTAAATTTTTTTTTCGAGTTACGTTCTGCTGCACTATATATGGAGACTCCAGACCAGAATGTTTCTTCAAAAATTTTAAAATTTTCACTGATCTTTTTTTCAACCTAATGCATGGATTTTATTTTTAATTTCAAATGTGAATTAAAGCAGAAAACAAAATTAACTAATTAAATTATTTCATTAGATTTAACTACAACTATGAGTCAAGTTTAGTACTTGAGTGTTGATGCTTATGATTAGGTAGAGGTTATTAAAGGAATATACAGAACAAATGAAGAAACTGGCTTGTTGTTATAGTGCTGGTTGTTTTGCCACTGAGAAATAGTTAACGCTGTCCATATTATGAATTTTGGGCGCACTTTATATATATATATATATATATATATATATATATATATATATATATGAAGTGCGCCCAAAATTCATATATATATATATATATATATATATATGAAGTGCGCCCAAAATTCATAGTATAGACAGCGTTAACTTGACCTCACCATTTACACTATCCCTATCATACCAAAAAATCTAACTCCATATCACTCCCCTTTACCCTGACACACTGCCCTCCCCAAGACCAACTGCTGCTGTTTAACCAAAGACTTGATACCTAACTGGACTTTCTCCCACTCAGCAGGAGGCCTCCACCAGTCTTTATAACATATCTTACCCACAAGGCATAGCTCCTGATAGTGGAATCTGGTTCCACATTGGAATTTTAAACACATACTCACACAGCACACACCACTGAAGATGGAAAAATCCCGAAACATGTCTGGACCATAAACATCTAAGGAATAATAAACCTTACCTCTAAACACTTTACTCCCGAGTCCGTCTCACTCTTTACAGTACACAATATATATATATAAATATATATATATATATATATATATATATATATATATATATATATATATATATATATATATTCTGTCCTCTGTTCCCTTCTTTTCTAAAGACTTTATGCAGAATACTTATATTATTCTTTGTTGATTTTTGGCTTGGGCGTTTGTACTATTTACGTCATAAACGATTTTTGCTTATTGTAAATGTTTTCTTTGCTGCTTTATTTCCCTTTGAATTATTGATCTTTGTTTTTCATCAATTTCCTTTACCTTTCTAGGTTTTTCTTTTCGTTTTGTCTTTCGTTCTAACGCTTTCATCTTTCGTGTCTTCTCCCGATGCAGTAAGCACAATTGTCTCTTGCTGCGAAGGAACTTTCGATCTGAACTTAACAGATTCAGTCAACCTTTTTCGCTGAGCACTGACGTATTTATCTTTTTCCTACTCTTATATTTTCTTCTTCCTAGACATGTAGCTAAGGATGTGGAGTAAGGTGGAGCCTTTTCTTGATAAAATGCTCCACTGCACTCAATGGAGACGGGCCCCCAAAAGCTCAACGGATATTAGTTTATTCATTTCATTTTTACTGACATTATACTATAACGATGATATATTTAGGTATACATGAATGAATTGCATTAATAATGATCTAGCCGGCAGGGTTGTTTTTCACCAATTAAGTGATATTGGATAACGAAGTATTGTAAATCTACCCTTTTCATCAAATCTTGCCAAATGTAAGAGTTGCCCCCTCAGGGAGCTAAAATCCCCTGGTCTCCAAATTCCTTGCTACGTCACTTGTTCTTCCTTTCTTTCTGTTCCCTTGCTGTTTTGCTACCTGATCCAGGATTTGTCCTGAAAGAGTACCCAGTCTCAGGGTAGGGGGCAGGTCTATTTCTCTGGGGTAGCACTCCCCCATTGCACAAAATGGGAGAATTTAACGCCTTCACAGGGACTGGGACATTTTTTGGTCCTTTCCACACTTATGCGTATAGGCACTTACTTTAAACTGGCCTTGAGGCAGATTCTGACCTCACGAAGAGGTATTGGATAACTTTTTTTTTTCGTTTTATTTTGGTTCTTTTAAGGACCTTGTCTCTATTTATCATTATTAAAAAGCGTGAACCAAAACTGTCACTAAATATAGGTTTCTTCGGTTTTCGAATAGGTCTGGCTGACAATGTATGTATGCGTGCATCAGACGTACATGCTGCACCGATGAAGCTAGAGGACTGAAAATTTTGACATGTCTACCAAAAAACTTTTCAATTCCCCCGATAGATTTTCATTGGAGGTATCAATGTGCAATGTAAGTTTATGTTAAATTGGTCCTTAGTTTGTGTCCAGGCTTATTTTCCAGGAATTCTGACTTCTTTTGTGATCAATACCCATCAAAGGGTCAGAGAAGTAACTTTGATAACCCATTTTTCTATCATTTCAATTGATCACCCCTAGCTTGGCATTCTTCTAAAAGTTATTAATTTTTTTAAATCTTCCACTTGTACTTGAGGTGTCGTAGAGGTCGGAAACGGGAGTCCGTTTTTTTATTCGCTTTTATTCTACTTGGGTAATTCATTACAATTCATTACTTCCGTCTTGCTAGGCCTGTCCAAGTTTCACCAGAGCCCAGTCAATTGTGTGCTTGCAGGAATACGTCCCTTGCTCCAATGTTCAAACTTTCATGAGTTTGGATGAAGGGCTCGCTTCCCCCGGTCGGTAGTCAGAGCAGTTCTTCTCGTATACTGGTTACAAACAATAATTGAACAGCTTAGTCCGGCTTTTTATCCATGTTTTGGATGGTAATGGAGAAGAGATTGATTAATGGTTTTAATGAGGGCATCAATGTGAAGGGGAAGCAAACTGTATCACTGTGGTCCATCGTTTCCATTTTCCTCGCAGTTGAGCGTTGGGCCACCCGCAAATGTACCTAGTTACCTATGCAGCCACTGAACACTACGCCATTCACAACCACAGTTTGCAAAGGAGATAACTTCTCAGTAGACACGATCAGATACTGCTGCTGTTACACAATTACGGAACAAATGAAAGCAGGAAAATCTGCTGATTAAGTCGAACTACGAAGGGTTAATGTTAGGGTTAATATTTGAGATTGAATTCAAGATTAAGGTTGGGTTTTTGTGGTTTTTGTTGTTATTGGGGGGGGGGAAGATACCACTATGATAAAATACAATGTGGTGAAATGAAAGATTTGATTAAATCAGACGACATTTTCTTCCAGTTAAAATCAAATGATTAAATAATAATGTTTATCTCCGTTTTTATCGGATAACACAGGGTTTATCTCCCTTGCAAAATATCAACATGATATTCAGTTTTTTCCCTATTCTAAACAATTACTGGCATAATCATAACAGTAATATTATTACTTTTTATTGGTTTGGTATCATCTTTAATATCAAGTCTAAGCAATATCTAAGCATCTAAAACTTATAACTGACAACTGAAATTTCTTGAACATCAATTGTATGATGCTGTTATGTATGAAATTTCGTTTTTTAAATCGTATGCTCAAAGATGTTATAAATAACAAAAAACGATGAATATTCTCTGTCATGTTTGAAGTAATAACCCTTCTTTCAGTGATCCTCAAATAATAACGGTCTATCGCTGCCATGAACATATACCCTGCTGGGAGCGTTCCATTGTCTGCAAAGACAGAACGGAAGCCATTCATTTTTTTTTTACCTCTCTTCCGTGTTTGAGAAATCCACGTTGTTTTTTTTTCTTTTTGTTGTTTTTTTATCTTCCTGCCTGTCCCCTAATGGGATGGTCATACTTGGCTAGGGTTTTCCTGGCTGATATTGGTGTGGTAATTTTAGTCGGTGTCCCTTCCAATTAAACCGTTTACTTTTGATATTAGGGTATTCGGAGAATAATAACGTATTTTCATGTTCGGGAAATAATCATATCACTCACTGCTATAAATTATAAGCCAACCAACTAAGGCAAGATCAGTGTTGACAGGTACAAAACGACGGCTGGATTTACTTCATCATCTTACTGTAGAATTTTGGAACGGTAGCACTCCTGGGCTGGCAATATGAAGTATATCCTTATGCAATAAATGCTTCTAAATACGATTATGATTTGGAAATACGTAATTTCTCTCCAAACATCCTAATATTTACAATCTATTGTTCACTGGCAGTTCTCTTGAATAGATATTTTGTAATGTAATTTGAAAGTCCATTTAGATCAACAATCAACGTCAGCTGAATGTCAATGGTGTATGAATTATCATTGTGAGTCAAGTGATGACGTCATCTTCACCGGCTCCTAATTTGATAGAATATTTATTTCTTAAATCGAATACCGTTTTTTTCTTTTCGTCAAATAATGGAAACTGGAGACATTTCACTTCCTTTGCAGCTCAAAACACAGCAGAGAGGAACATAGATCAGTGATCAAATTTGAACTACAAAGCAAAAAACTTGACCATAAGCCTAACCCTAACTTCTAAACCTTACCTTAACCCTAACCTTTATCTCAACCCTTAGCCTGACCCTTACCTCTGACCTTGGATCAGGGTTATCGAAATAAACTTGACCTAATAATTCCCTTTGGTAATGAAACTTTTTCTCCGGTGGGGGACTAACCAAAAAGGTCCCAAAATGCTGTCTCACATTGCCATTTTCTCTTTATTCGACAGTATTTTCCACTCTTTCGGGTAGAGCTGCTAAAATCTAAGAAATTGACTGGTCTGAATCCCGTCTAAAAAGATGTATAATTCTAGATAGTCACTCAATAGAAACTGTCACGTGATCAACATTTTGGCAGTATGTCGTGTTAAGAGGGATCAATTCAAAAAATTGTATGAGGGGTGATCAATGAATAACTTACTTTTCTGACATTTTGTTGGGCTTTGATCACTAAAATGTATATTCTTTTTTAGAAAACAAACACAAAGTAAAGAATTAATTTTGCAGATTGAAAACCACAATAAAATCCTATTTGGGATAGGAATTTTGAATAACAAACAAAACCGTTTTTGTAGACATAATGAGGAGTAAGTTTTTAACTGTTCAGCCCTCTAGCTACATTGTTGTGGCCTGTACGCGTGATAATACATACATAGCCAGTCGGATCAACTTAAAAACTGAGAGAAACCGATGTTGACAGTTTTGGTTGACTGTTTTTTTACTGAACATTCGGGAGAAAGGTCGAATTGTTTCGATTCTCCAAGATCAAATGGCTGTTGAAATTTGACCTTAAACTAACCCTACAAATTGAGTTCTTCATTGGCGCAAAGAAAAACGTAACTTTTTTTTAAAATTCGTTTTATCCCTTCTTAGGCTTCCGTACATTGAAAAGGCTAACATTAGCTTTTGATGGGGACTAACGGAAATGCTTTGTGAGTCTGAGCAAGACAAGCTCCGTAGCCACCACGCTTGGGTAGTTGCCAAAGTATGAAGAAATCCACTAGCTGTATCCACCATCACTATCATCATCATCATCATCAGTGGCAGCAGCCTTTAAGCATCTAATGGACATGAGCCTTCCCTAATATTCGCCATACTTCTCTATCATGGGCGTCGCAGAGCTGATATTTTCTGTACTTGTCTAGTTCGTCATGCCATATTATTTTCAGCCGACATTGGTTACGCATGTGATATCTAGAGATCCATGATGTGAGTCGTGATATCCAATGGTTGTGTGACATTCCTGCAACATGACCAGCCCATTGCCATTTGAGTTTTTTAATGGATTCTATGGTATCCCTGACTCCTATTTTTTCTCTAATATACTGTGCTGTAATGCAATCTCTCCATGTAATGCTGTGCATGATCTTCTCACGTGCACATGACATGGTTCTCAGTTTGAGGGTCAATCTTTTGGTTAGATTCCATGTTTCAGCTCCATAGGTGACTATCGGGAGGATGCACTGGTTGTACCCCCTTCTTTCTAGGACTAATGGAATTTTCGTTCTGGAAATTTGAGTTTGCTCCACTGATTAAAAAAAAACTTGAAGAATCTGTTGAAATTCCTCAGGTGCTGCTACCTAATATTCTCCTCGCCCCCCTCCCTTCCAATCTTTTCATCAAATTACCTAACTTTCTTTCCTTCCTTATCTCTTCCCAACTCAATCAGAAATTTTGCTACACCCCCTCTCTTCCTACCCTTTTATCCGACTATGCATCTTTCTTTCCTGTCCTCTCTCTTCACCCCCCATTAAACTACCTAACCTTTCCCCCAAATTATTACTGAAATTGTTGCATTCAAACTCAGGTTGGAACAAGCCGAATAATTTAGCTGACGAGCAGGATCCATAAAAATTCCACAGGTGTGTACAACTAAAATTGTCTATTATCCCATCCTATGTCCCTTCTCTTATCTCATTCTCTACCTCAGTCCTCTCATTTCCTCCCTTGAATTTTTTAAAATGTCACTTACTTCATAGAAATTTCTGCGTTCCAAAATTCCTCTCTCCTGATTGACCACTCTTTCGATCAATCGGCGCGTAATGGCCGTACGCTGTGACAAGCAGAATAATAGTATGATGATGTAAGTCTTTTTGTCACCACACCATGCCTCTTAACCGTCAATTCTATTTGATTTTTGTTCAGCCGTTGGTAAAACATGACCGAAGAAAACGTGGATCAAAACTTCGGCGAGCAATTAAAAAAAGGGGAGAAGCCGCCCCCAGAAACCGGACCAGGGAGCCGGATTATCGCACTTCCAATCCCGATCCAAAAGCGGATTAAACGTCTGGATAAAACTCGAGTCGAAATACAGTTTTCAACCCATGGAATGCGCTCTCTGACGAGCGACATTTTCATAAATGAGGAGATATGCCAAAAATGCATCGGGGTAAGTCAATTTAAAATTTAAGTAGTTTTTTCAAACTTCATCCCAACCAGGGCCGTCGGAAGTTTCTAAGTACAAAATCCAAAATGGACACCAGAAAAGAATATTGTACCAGATAAGAAAAATATATTATCATAGAAATGCCAAATATCAAATGAGTATGTTTATTTGGTTTTCTGTCTGATCAGAGTCCTGTTATAAACTAAAAGTTATAATGGATTGGTCCGTGGGAAATTCATTAAGAGACTTTAAGAGAAAATTGAATTTAGAATACTTGAATGATTCAAATAAATTACCCAATGAATTGCCTTTATTTTCCTCAGTGTCGATCCATATATAAATAATACTGTCATTTTACGGGTATATGAATAGCATGGCTTCGTGGATGAAGCTGTAGGACCATAGACAGCAAGGCCTGTGTGCAAAACCTCCCTCCTGCCACATATATATATATATATATATATATATATATATATATATATATATATATATATATATACATACATATATATATACACACACCTTTTATAGAAAAATGCTTTTTATAATCGAGTACTTTGTATTTCATGATCTTGTTTTCCTTTCAAATATTTAATAACAGGAAAAAATTTAAAACATTCAGGATGGGAATAACTGAAAAGACCCTTATCAATTTCTCATAAATAAATCACCGTTGCCTGCGTCTGCACCACGATGAATTATTTTAAAAGTTATCTAAACAAAAAGATCTTTTTATCTAAAATTGTCTAAAAATACCAACACAAAATCTGGGTATAGTTTGTCCAAAATGACCAAAGAGACCCCAAAAAGCACGTTTTTAGATGGTGTCCAGTATTGTATTCTTTTAAATTTTCAAGGTTGTAGCCCTCAAGATTGTGACCAGGAGCACCTGGAGACACACGCCTCAAGACACGCACTTCCTCGCAGACTAGCAAGAAAACAAAAATCTATGACGCACTTTGCTGGTTGGTCGGGCAAGCCATTTGCGGTGATTCGATTGGAGAGAAAAAAAACAAATTTTCACAACGTCAACTAAAAGAGCCAAATTACATGAAAAGAACAAATTTCGTACAGACGACCCTAATTCGGCAGACTTGCTCCAAGCTGATTGTACCTTTAATTTTTAGTTATCAGTGTGCACAAAAAATCTTATGATCTGCCAATATTTTCCTGTGTGAAAAGCTTTAGCACATTCATTGATTGTGCAAATGTAAATTTGACATTGTTTTGTCTGGCAGAACCTATCTCTCATTGCTTTAGTGTTGCCAATCTACCACTTTTCCCGCTAAATTCAGCGTGTTTCTTGTTTTGGCCGGTCGGTAAAGCGCTAAATGGACGCAGACGTGCTCAAACATATAATGGTCATTTTTGGACGTGTTTTTCACCTTTACAGCATTTTTTCGTGTGTTTTGAGTTAATTTTGTCGTTTTAGGGGCATTTTTTCACATAGATATAGCACTTTGCAGCGCTTTTGGAGGTCGAGCTAGCGTGAAAATATTTTGGGTGTTAGCAACACAATAGCTAATTGAACTGTATTGTTGTTTAATGCAAGCATGGTCGTTGTAACGTATTAAGTTGTTATCTGTTATTTGAAAAACGAGCCTCTCGTCCACAAAAAGATTCAGGTAAGACATTACTTTCAATAAGTATAATCATGAGATATTAACAGGTCTGCTTAATGACTCAATAGAAACTATCATAAGACCAGCTTCTTTTGATGGCATGCCTTGTCGAGGGTGTTACTTCTCAAGATTTTTAATTGGGCAATGATCATTTTTTCCTACTGTGAAAACTACAAGAGCAAGAACAATCCACACCAAAATTAGGGGTGTAAATCGATACGTGGAATTTAGATTCCCGTGCTAGGATCCGAACTCATAAACCATCTGGTTGCCAGGAGGCCGTCTCACAGACTGGGCTGAATTGACAATTCGCCGACCTTTACAAAAAGTCATCATATAGCTACGTAAAGGCTCATTTCATTCTGATAAATAAACACACACACACACACACACACACACACACAAACACACACACACATATATATATATATATATATATATATATATATATATATATATATTCAATGCAAAAGTTGCAATAATCACCTGCAGTCGGAAGAGAAGTGGGAGTTGAGCTTTAACCTTCGGCAGTCAGGCTTCTTACTCCATTTATAGAGTTGCCAACAGAGCAAGAATGGTATTATCGCAGACCTTTCGTGTTTCTGCCCAAAAAAGTGAAGAATTCGGGTAAATTGGATAAAGATGACGGAATGCATCATCATAACCTGCACATGTACTGGGGCCAATTATCTGAAAGAAGTATGTAACATCATTTCAAATGACCCCCAATATATCATTGCAAGATTTGGGCATTTTTCGTCCTAAATGACCACAGACACAAAATAGCAAATTTTCAAGGTTGTGTCCCCATAAATATGACCAGGAGCACTTCACACACATTTAATTAGATAGATAGATAGATAGATAGATAGATAGATAGATAGATAGATAGATAGAGAAAAATCTTGAGTCCACTTGGCTGGTTGTTCGAACCATTTGTTGAGTACGGTGATTCGGAAGCCATAGTCTTAGATGTGTACATTAAATGAACTCTGAAATACAGGCCTATAAAGAAGAAAAAAAACTAAATTTCTTTTGATACACCCAAATATTACAGGAGGTATTGACGGTGGCTGTAGCAGGAACGACCAAGTGATCGTGAATTTGTCAGTAGAAGTCACTTATCACCCAGTTAAGTACGTTAGTGCTATCTCTTAGTGACTGGTATCAGCGTGGAACTTCAACTGTATTGACGATTTCGACTGAGACGGTTACAAGCGGAGAAAAAAAAGGTGCTTATCACGAAGACTGCTGCCTGGCCCCCAGAAATTTGTCTCAACTTATCTTGTTCCATTTTTTTAATTGTGATATCTCACCACCTTCTTTTCTTTCCTCCCTAGCGTCTATCCAACTTTTCAGACGATTGTACATATTAGAAACTGTAAGACAGAACTGTCACTAAAACTGCCGTCATAGGTTTCTTAAGTTAATTTTTAAGCTATTCTCCCTGGTTGTCTGTATATATCACGCGTGCTGGTCGCACTGATGAAGCCAAAATGCTTAAATTTCAAACATTCACTTGTCTATAAAAAAAACTGTTTTCTGTTATTGCTTTTGTGAAAATTCCCCCCCTAAGTAAGTTTTTGGTGGCAATCCAATTTGCAATGTAGATTCATGTTAAATTGGTTCTTTAGTTTGTGTCAGATTGCTTATTTGGGAATGATGACTTTTTTTTTTAATTTCCGAGTTACTTCGCTGATCTTCGGGGGGGGGGGGGCAGTAACCACAGTCCCCAGAACGCTAGAGAAGTAACTTATACATTGATCACGCTTTTTTTCATTTTTTTAGTTGATCACCCCCAACATGGCATTCTGCCCAAAAGGGCCCTGGTCGCATGACGGTGTCTACTGAGTGACTAACCAGACCTGTTTTTGAGTTTTGATTTGCGATGACGTAGTGGAGGATGAGAATGCTTGGGAGATGAGAGTTTACAAGGAGTCAATCATATGGCTTCCTCTACCCACCGGCCAACAGTATCGACCTCCACCGATTGATAAACTGCTATTGCCAAAAATCTCTTTCTAGTAAGGCTATCCAGTATTGCCCAACGCCAAATAACTTTTTTTCCCACCTAAACATCTGATTGCAGACCACCATTTGTTGGGACATGATATTAAGTTGATGCAAACATTTCTGGTGTTATTTTTTTTCCCGTTTTCTGATGCATTCAAACGATCAGTCAGTCGACTCCGTTTACGTCAAACAACAGAAAGAGGAATGAAGGCGTATTATATTTTATATACTAGTTGCTATTAGGTTGAAAGGGGTGTGATATCATTAAGAAAACATCTATTCTGGTCATTTTTTCACCAGCTCTTATGATGCCATAATGTCTGAGGTCCGCATTTTTGTGTTTTAAAATAACAAAAATGTGAAAAAAAGAAAAGAATTACCATTTGTGATTTCCTGTAAAAATAATACTCACAGAATATATCCATATCGCAATAATCAACAAGTATGAAAATCAATTGACTCAAAGAAAAACTCCTTGCTCTCCTTCTTCCTCCTTTCCCTCCTTCTGTTACTACCATCATGGATCGTGGACGCATCGTAGAACTTATGGTTGTTATTTTTTGTTTTGTTTTTTACTAAATCTTTTATTCAATTATATTTGCAGCATCATTATTCAGCTATGCATGTCTTTATGGTCGCACTAGAATAGCATTGGATAAGCAAAGTCGAGCCAAGTCAATATCTGGATGATAGGTCGTCTGGGAAAACCAAAGCCCCACGACTAAAATGGCTATGGGCTGATCATGTTGTAAATATGTCTGACAACCGTTGGACATTACCACTCATAACGTGAATCCCAAAAGATCATATGCGAAACCGTGACCAGCAAAGTATAAGATGGCGTTACGAACTGGACAAGTTCAGAAAGTATAGGCTCTGTGACGCCCTGGCGAATCTTGCGGAAATTCTGTGTCCAATGACAGACCTTAAAAGGCTGCTGCTGATGATGATAGCGATCTCTATAGACTTGGTCTGAATATGTTGAGCATGAATGGTCTCTTGATCATTTTCCCTAAGTGGGTTCCCATAGAAGTAATTGTCGTATTGTTTAATTCTCATATCTCATACGATGTCTGATGAGTCTTAGCTTGGGAGTTCTCATCAAATTAAGATGTGATCAAGATCTCTGTATTGACCCAAAACTGTCAACACAGGTTTCTTCAGTTTTCAAGTTAGTCTGGCTGTATGGTTGGCCTTATATGCGCGTATGTATGTATCATGCGTAGAGACTGCACCAATGGATTTGGACGCCTCAGGA
>OY735204.1:6033708-6168708 GCA_963457665.1 Thysanoteuthis rhombus | reverse complement strand
TTCTATAAGCAAGTTTCTCTATGTCAAAAATTTTTGGTCATTGTTAGCTCTCGTGAGTGGAACTATTTTGTGTTTCTAAGTAATTGTGGAATGTAGATTTTAAGATTTCAATCTAGTTGAAGGTAGGCGGTGCGATGCCGATCAAGGACTTATACATAATGAGCGATGGTTTCCAGTACTTTAAATCTTTGATAGAAAGCCACCATAGTATTCACAAAGAGGTATAGAGGATTATCGAAAAAAATCTTAGTAACAATTCTTGTTAATCTGATCTCTATCTTCTGTAAAGTTTCCATTCAAGTAGCTCTATAACAACCCCAGAAAGAGCAACACCATCTAAAAATGGGGCACAACAAGGATTTCGTCCCTATTGCTAAGGGAGCTAGGTGCCAGGTATTTCTCACGTATCAAGTAAGCCAAGGGCGTGAGATATCATTCGCTTGATATTCTTAATCTGTCGGTCACAGGTTACATTTTTATCAATGTTTAATCCGAGATATTTAGTGATTTCTACGAGCTCAATACCATTTTCCCCGATTTTAGTTGAAGCATATTATTTTCTGTTTGAAGTTAAATCTTCGCTAATCTTGAATATCCTGAGATATTCGAGTATCTAGCTATAAAGGATCATACTGGGTACCTTTCTGTAGACAATCCAGACCCATCAGGACATTTTTACTTACAACTTGATTTTAATTCTTACGGGGTCATCAGGTTAATGTTGAGTGGTTGATTTGAGCCGTTGGTTCTTCTACTAAGAGCCCCATCAATATCATCATTACTCGTAAATACCCGTTGCTTTGATAACGTTATACCTAAAATTATGTACTGTGTCAGTATGTTTACGTAGTAATTTAGAAGTTTAACGCAAGGTATTGTTAACTACGAAACTTGAATTCATATTGCATGAAATTTCAAACTGCTGAAACTAAAAAACGTTCATTGACTGACTTTGAGCTTCATTGTCATTATATTGCATCAAGTGAGTTTGAGTCATGAACCCAAATAGAGAAATTTCTTCTTTAATCAAAATGTGAGGCCAGGTAAATGAACCAACTTTTGAAAAAAAATCTGATGAAAATAAACTCTATCATATGTCATGCAATCAGTCGGGAAGCTTCAACTTGACCACTCAATTTAGTTGAGTCTCTCTCTCTCTCTCTCTCTCTCTCTCTCTCTCTCTCTCTCTCTCTCTCTCTCTCTCTCTCTCTCTCTCTCTCTCTCTCTCTCTCTCTCTCTCTCTCTCTCTCTCACGTGTAAGTTACCAACTGTTGGTTGAGTTTTATTTTCAAATTTTTTTTTTTTTCGAGGAGGGGGATTTTTTTTAACTTAGTTGATATCAGAGGTTAACTGAGAGGTAATGAACACTCCAGTTGATATCTCGTCGTACTAACTTCAAAAACGATGATGTTACCTTATCCCTGTACGTACGTAAACCTTTTTCTATGCAAAGTTCGTTCAACTGACCTTGAAAGATCTTCATTGAACGTGAAGGAACCAGAAAGGTGAAACAACGAGATCAAAGTCATCATAATTGATTTCGCTTTATTTGTTTCTTTTTTTTTTCTTTTTTTTTTTCTTTTTGGCGTGAGTCAGTCTTCTTAGCAGAAGTATTTCAGGAGACAGCCTCCGGCAAAACGAAATGAGTCAAATGTACAGGAAGAAAAATCGACTGAATATGAAAAAAAAACGATTCAAGTTTTTCAAAAAAATAGAAAATTGTATGATTTTGGCCAAATAACTATGATGAAAAGAATGAGAAAATGGTGTGCCAATTGTGGGGGAAAATAAGCAAACAGGGAGACGGATCATTTGTCGTCAGCTGCCTCATAATAAGGTTGAAACCGATTGAATAGCAGGAAAAGTCAACGGACCATCTTCAAAATATTATTGAATATACAAAAGCTTTTGAACAGAACAGATACCGGAAAACCCTTTATCTACTAAATAAAGAGCAAACAGCAAAGCTGGATAAATGTAAAACTTGATGAAGCTAAAAGTATTGAAGTAGAAGAAATTTGTACGAATGTTTTTGCATCAAGAGATTTTCTCTCGTGCATATCTGACGTTAGGAAAACAAAGTATTAAGGGAGACATGGCAAGATCGACATTCAGTTCGATTTTATCTGATGGATCACCGGATTCATCAACATCGGAAGAGAAGATTGTTTACGTAAGATTCGCATTCAGGGGAGCAACTTACGTTCATTATGCTGGTATAAAACCAGTGGGAAAATCCGATGCTACAAACATTTATAAAGGAAATCTTTGAAATAACAAAAACGAATCATGGATTAGATGAAGCCGTATGAGTGAACGAATTAGTTGGAATTGTTTCTGATGGGGTTTTCTGTCAGGAAGGATAGGCTTAATGGAGTAACACAGTAAGTAAAAGGGACAAACAATATGTCATTGTGTTTTACAGTTTACCTCATCGAAAGGGACTTGGCATAAAGGACTCGATCAAAAATATAAGATGTAAAATGTAAAAGTCTTTTAAATTTCCTGTATAACTTCTATCAGAGGTCTGTATTTAGCCGAGCAAATCTAAAAGACACTTTACTGTCTTATACATATCACAAGCTTTTAGAAAGCACCTTTGGTGCAATTCGTTAGTTAGAACCCAGTTTAAAAGCAGTGAAAAAACACGGATTTGCAGCATTTGCTTCACACCTAGAAGTAATCATTAATCAAATGTCTAACACCAGTGAATCTCAGAGAGCTGTAGCTCTGGAGTTGTTTTTTTTTTATAAGTTGAAGAATCTTTCATCATTTTAATATATGCATTGATATTACACGAACCTTATACCTATCTTTTCAAAACTATCAAAAGCTCTTTTGTATTTAAACACCAGCTTCGCAAATGTGCAAGAAACTGTCTCTTTCCCAATGAAATTACTCTGCTTCTAGACTCTTGAAGTTAACAGCTTTATTGAAGAGATAAAAAATGAATTTCGTAAATCCAATTACTCAGACGTGACAATGATTACAAAAGAGACCAGTGAATTGCAACACACCCATCTACAGCATCGCCTTAAATGACACTGGAATAATTTCACCAACAAAAATCATAAGCTTCAATTCTTGGCCTTATGAAAAATGATTCTTAAATTTCGGTAATGATGTGATTAAAAAATGCATTCTCGATTTTTCTACTCATCTTCAAAATGCTTCTGTAGCAGCAGATGAGATAAACAACGAGTGCTTGGATCTTAAAATTTATGACAACTTTACGATTGAAGTTTTAGAGACCGATTCAATGAGAAAGAATTAATCTGATGTGGTGAACAGGGTTTGGCAAGACTTCTTATGTAAGTTGATCTGACCTTCCTTCCTTTGCCGATTGCAGAATATGAAAGAGTGTTTTGTTTTTTATGTTTTGGGCGATGGAACGTAACAAGTTATCAAAACAATCTTTTTTAAAGCATGATACATTGAATGATTTGCTGATGAACTAAAAGCTTTCTTAGTTCTTTGATCCTTCTCAGGTTATAAATTTTCGGTTCGCTGAAAAGCAGATTCACGTTAAAATGAATTAGACTTTAAAAAATGATGAAAATAAGTCAGAGAGTGAATCTGGAACTGATCTAGAGAAATAATCTGATGATAGAGACTAATCATCCGGAAAGCTTGATAAATTTCGTAGAGTTATAGTTAAGCATGGAATGTTTCCGATTTTATTTTGGTTTCTTTCGTCTCACTCTATCACTTAGAATGATTGACTTTGAAGGAAGAGAACTCGGTTGCCACAAATTATTTTCAGGCAGGTAAACTTTCCCTCCAACTCGATCGGCAGTTGAGTTACTTTTGAAAAAGGATCTTATAGGCTGATCACAATGTTCTCCTACGACATTACATATAAATAAAGACCTTAGTAAATAAGCCCTTTCCGTCTTCTTTTACTGTTCATATGATGGACTGACAGATCATTCGCAAATCATAAGATCTACTCAATTTTTTTTCCATTCGATCTCTTCAAACATCTTTGTCTGGGTTACGGCCCTTGATTTCTTTTGGTTTTTGCTCTGTCAGTATATACTTCTTTTTTTCTATTCTTTTCCTCTTATAATTTCACCTTGTCAAGTGTTGGCTATTAGGGACCGTCAACCAAAACTGTCATCAAAACTCTCAACATTGATTTTCTTTCAGTTTTTAACTTGCTCTGGCTGGCTGACAGACTGACTGGCTGGAATGCATGTATATACCACGCCTACAAATGAAAACATTTACTTCTTATGACTGAAAAATTTTACTTTTTGTTCTTTTCAAAATCACCCCCATACATGTGTTTTTTATTTGGGGGTTCAATTTGCAATGTATGCATGTTCATATGTATATGCTAAATTGATCCTTTAATTTGTGCCCAGCAGCACCTGCACTTGAAGGGGTTCTTGGGGAGGAGGATTCGGACTTTTTTTTGTTATTTTTCCCAAGGAAAACCTGAGCGAGAGAAAATATCGATCTTGCTAAATCTTCCTTAATACTTTTTCCCATTTCTTTCCAATTGATCACTCCAAGCCGACATGCTGCCAAAAAATGTTAGTCAAGTGAGGGTTTCTACTGAGTGACTAACCAGACCTGTCGTCTTAGATATTTCCCTCTCTTTCCCTTCCCATAAATAATATTTAATCGTCCCTCAAAGGGAACCAACAGTAACTTCAGTTATCTTAGATTTTATAAGACAGCGAATATTAATGACCGCCACCGAGGGACAAATGCAGGAATTGGCGAGTTTTGTCAGTATGAAAGTGGAATACTGTACCTAGATAAAATAAATAGTTTTTTAATTGATCACCCCTACACGTCATGCTGACAATCGACGTTGGTCAGGTGACGGTTTTTATTGAGTGACTAACGAGTCTTCTTCCCTTTTTATGCTTTTTCTATCCTCCTTATCTCCAGTATTTTGACATTCCTCCCCGGTCAGTTTGCCGATACTGAATCGTCGACCGATAAAACGTCATCGTTTTGCACATTATCATTCTCGCCTTCCGTGTTCCGACGCCATCTTAGACCTGATAACTGAATGCCCGACTGTATCCCTCCGCAAATGGAATTTCCGGTTTGGCTTTTGCTGATCCCGTTATCTGGCCGAAAGAAAGAAAAAAAAAGAGAAAAGATTTCGACTCTATCCCAAGTTTTTCCCCCTTCAGTTTGGGATGAACGTAGCAAAGATGTTAAAATATTCGGTTTTTACGAATGAAACTCTATCTTTTTGTTTTTTCGAATCACCGTAGCCCCCAAATTTGTCAACTGACCGACCAACCAGTTAAATGGCCAACAGATTATCTCTCTTTGAGTGTCTGTCTGTTGGTCTCACCGAGCACTCCTGGTCACATATCTAGACTTCGTTTTAACACACCGCTAACCTCCATAAAAAAAACAGCAATTTCCGGGGAGGGGCTGGGTTCAGGGAAAGGTGCTTTTTTTAGTCTCTGTGGTCAAATGATTATACGCCATTTCCTTAAAATTCTTGAGGTTTAATGAAAACAGATTCGGTAAAACAAAATCTATGACTTTCCAATAATTGAACCTTTTTACGAATATCAATTCCAAAATGCTTGGAAGATATTCTGTAGGGGGCAATGTCAGGTGAACTTGGAAGACGCTACAAGACTTTCTATCCCAATTCTTTAAGATTAGACAGTCAGCTGAGAGATGTGGGCGTCTGACACTGTCATGGAACAATCCATCCTGTTTATGAGGGATCCAGAATTTCTAGTTTTTCTTATCGCCTTGACATGACGTGATACGGTCACTGTTGAAGTTTTAAAGTCTCCAGAAAACACTCGAACATGGGCCCCCTCTCTCTCTCTCTCTCTCTCTCTCTCTCTCTCTCTCTCATATACATAACTGCTGTAACCCCTCAAATCGACCGACCAACCTGCTACGTGTGCTACGAATTCTCCTCTCTATGTTGGTGTGTGTGTGTGTCTGGGTGTTCTTGGTCACACCTTTGGAGTAACAACCTCAGGGATGTGCATGGGTACACCACTAGGCACAATCTAGAAATGCCCTTATTTTTTCCCCAAAAGAGTTCTATTTTTATTCTTTCGGGTCATTTTGCACGAATAATGCCCAAATCTTTTCTTAGATAACAATAGATGAAAGATTGATTTTAGAAGATAATTTTTGATGAAAGATATTTCTTAAGATATTTCCTTTTAGATGATTTTAGATAAGACATCTATTTTTGAAGATAATTTTTGATAGTAGATCTATTTCTTTTTAGATATTTTTTTAGATAATTTCAGATAAAAGATCAATTTCTGGTTTCCTGGTAAAATAACTGTTTCTTCTTAGATATTTTTTTAAAGATAATTTCAGATAATTTTTAGAAAAGTACATCTAGTTCACGTTCCTGCTACGGGGGATTCATCTATACGAGGTACAGATATATCCCTATCTCTGTCGGAATCCTTGTCGCTGTCATCCTTCTTTTTCCAGTCAACACTTTACTTCCTCTATTTCCTACAACCCAATCCCTCCGTCAAGTACCATCATTTCACTTTCACACTATAAAGATATAAAAACTTGCCAATACCTGTCATCGTCCCTCAGTAGTGGTCAGTAATATTCGTGTTCTTATAAAATCTAAAATACCTCAAGCTAAGAAACGTTATCACCGTTGATTCCCTTCGAGAATATTTGCTACGAAAAGCGTCTTTTAGCAATATACTATGTTGGGAGTGATCAACAAAAAAATTGAGATAAGGTTTTGATCAATGAATGTTACTTCTCTCGCCTTTTATAGGGCAGCGATTACTAAAGAAAGGTCCGAATTTAAAAAAACAAAACAAAAACAAACAAGCGTGAACCGTTCCAGACACAAACGAAAGGACCAATTTAGCATAAATGTGCCTTGTATATTGACTCTCCCGCACACACACTAAAAACCTATTCTGGAGAGAAATTAAAAAACAAAAAAACTTCTTTTTTTTTTTTACAAACAATAGTGAGTAAAGGTTGAGATTTTCATTACTCTAGCTCCGTTGATACGGTTTGTACGCGCGACACATGCATAGATAACCAGCCAGCCAAACCCAAATGAAAGTTGAAGAAACCTATGATTATATTGACGTTGATAATTCTGGTTGGCAGTTCCCAATTTTCGATTAAGAAAATGTTTGATTCCGTTCGATCTTTAATAAGTAATTCTTTTGCGGCAACAGACGACAATACCCAGGTGTTCCTAGTATCCTGAAACACTAATTTCAAAGCAAAATATTTTCTTTTCAGAAAACATTTTTTTTTTCGGAAGGGGGGGAGTTATCTTGAACAGACATCTTGTAAATGGAGCCAGGTAATTCGTTGAAAACAGCCAAGAAGCCGACCAGACAAAATGTATTAATATTTAAGAACTAAATCGGCTTAATTTCATATCTTTAATCCATTATTTAAAACGCACTATTTACGTATGAAGATGTCTTACAGAAGTGCACTGAGTAGCCGTTTGTGATGTTTATGTGAGGGTATTCTCCCGGACTATCGAATGTGGTACGTCTATAAAACAGAATGACACTAACAGACTAATGTTAACAGACGGACTGAGATGGGAAGACAGACGACAGGTTTGAATAGGTTAACAGACAGACTTGAACAGACCGAAATAGACAAACAAAGAAATAGACAGACAGAACATCGACAGTCGGGTAGATTAACACGGATATGAATTGACTGTTGAAAAGATTGTTTGGGGAGATAAATCCACGATTTAAGAGATATATCAGTATTTACTCAAATATGACTAATTTTCATTTTTTACATACATATATCTATATATTATATTCATTTGTATTCATTCTTTGTTCAGACAGTATCTCCAAAGGTTCTCAATAAATTTCAATGATATTTTGTGGAAAGTTAGGCCAAGAGCCGGAAGGAAAATGCTTAAAATTTGGTGTTGATCTAGGATTTTATCTTCGACTGAAATATATGCCTTTCACGTATAAAGACAACAGATTGAAAATTGGAAAATCGAACATTACAGTTATATCTTCTGCAACGTATAATTGGTTTTCATACAGTTTTTTATAAACGTTTGTCATGAGCATATGTACGCACTTTCTGGGTACTCTTTAGTTTTTTGCTTATGCTAGCCATTAGACCCAACCAAACGGTGTGTCTATCAACTATTCCCAACGGAAAACCTAAATTGAGTCTTTAAGCTCGAATAAACCTGCATTTCAACAATGTATTTGACGAATCATATTATATTTCAAAATCCTCACCAAAGTGAACTCTTGGATCACTTTTGAATTAGGTATTTAGAGGGGTTTCAGAAAAGATAGGTGAATCATTGTAAGATAAATATCAAGATTTTGTAAAGGATATTCACTGAATGATTTTTGTATCCGACACGAGATGTTTACGGGAATGACTTCCAATACTTATTGTGTAGTTAAATGCATGTGTATTTAGCATTTTTGTAATTTGTGTTTCTGAAGAAGAGTTTGAAAATCTAAATTAGTTAGGTGTCAAAAATACGATTGAATCCTTTTTGAAACACCTTATATATATATATATATATATATATATATATATATATATATATATATATATATATATATATATATAAGGTGTTTCAAAAAGGATTCAATCGTATTTTTGACACCTAACTAATTTAGATATATATATAATTTAGATATATATATATATATATATATATATATATATATATATATATATATATATATATATATATATATATATACACCGGATAAAAAACATTGAAAAAATTACATTAACAGATATTGGGGAATAAGTGACTGGAATGATACAAAAACTTTTTTGGAAAAAGCTTTTCAATGTCCAGTGTTTATGTAAAGCTTTGTAGAATATATATAGATATAAAGAACAGATGGATAGAAATAGACTTAGATTGATAAAATCCTATAATTAACATTAGTGTGGGCATGAATGCGAACCCTACAATATTAGCGATTATTCAAAAAATTTCAACACCTTTTACTTTAGAACCTTCCACTAGGCCCCTTACGTATGTATGCAAAATTTTGTCGTGCTGCACCCATGTTTAGGTGGTTTCTATGGCGTGACAAACAAACAGACACACGGACATCACCGAATTATGTAAATAGATTCTTCAAAGTTTTCCAACTCACCTACCCTATCTCTGGCGCATCTTTCCTTCTCTCTTTTGTTCACCTTCTCTATCTATTCTACGGTCAAATCATGTTAGACTCACCGTCTCTCGAAAGATCATCCAGGTTGAGCAACGTTTAGCATGGTGATTACCTAGATGAATGACCGTCTGGATATTCCAGGTGCCGTAACCAACCGGGGATCAATCTGAGTCACCCAGAAGACTTTGAAACTGACACTCAGCGCCTCTTTACTCAAAAAAGATGGATCAAAGGTTTTACCATCCGCTTTTAGGTTCAGAGATTGGATTAGGCCCAACAACTCCACCGAAATAAACAATCTATAACAGAAATATCCACAACATTTTGTTGATGGACCATGCTCCACGTTAGGCAAACGGATTAACGCTAATCCTTGCGATAATGCATCCGGGTCAACCATTTTTCGAATTAGCTATTTTCGAATCGGGCAGTTTGAATGATTAAAAATGGCTAGACTTTTCTTTGCTGTTATCGCTAACGGAACAAATGAAAGCATAAAACTTGAACGTTCAAAACAACTGTATTTACCAAATCTAATCATATTGAATATAATTTGAGATTAGTGTAAGTTAGTGCTTAGGGTTAGTATTAAGTTTAATGGTCTAGGTCGGGGGTTAGGGTTCGTGTTATGATTAGTATTCAGGGTTGGGATTACGATTAAAAGATGTTTGATCAATTTTGTTTTATATTTGTAACACTAAAATGAATATACTCTTAACATTAATATCAAAAAGTGATTAGATGATTCATTGTTATTTCTGACATTGCTTCTCCACACGAATTCAAATAAATAGGATGCGAACAGTCTCGTATTTGTTTCAAATTGTGCAATTTTAAATCTACCTAATTCATTTTTCCAATATAGCATCTTGTAGCCATTCGAAATGACTGATTCAAAAAAAGGTCGTTCCTGAGGCGTTGTCGTCAATATTACCGAGCTTAACTGTTTTTATTCTCAATTCATTTCTCTTTCTTCAGGTGTATGTATTCAACAACCGCCTGAAAAAAATAAGCTCTGATGTGGGAAACCTGGAAAACCTCCAGATCCTTGACATGAAGAACAACATCCTCACAAAAATACCAAGCTCAATCAGCAAACTCCACAACCTTGTAACATTTGATGTCGGCAATAATCTTCTCAAGACCTTGCCTGGTGCCCTGCACAAATGTGTTTTTCTGCGTTATATGCATGTCTATCAAAACAAGATCAAGAAACTTCCGCCCAGCCTGCATTTGATTGAAACTTTGGAGATATGCAACGCCTCCAACAATCTGATCAAGTCTCTAAAGAAGACTATTTATATGAGCCCAGGCGAATTTAACCTCAGCCACAATCGTTTACAGGCGCTCCCCGAAGTAGGGGTCAAGAAAAACAAAAAGACATTGATGGCTCATTTGGATGTGTCTCATAATTTGATTGTAAAAATCCCCAACTCGATAAATAAGGCTGAATCTCTCACCTGGTTAGATATATCAAATAACAAACTTGAGGTAAGTGTTCGTATCACAATTACTGTATTTCCTGGTTGATAAGAAACATTTTTGCCTGAAAAATCTGATCATATAGTGAGCTTTAATGAACATTTTTCTGTTCATTTGTTTGTTTGTTTGCACTCAATAGGGTGATCTCATGGGTTGATTCACCTTCCTATTATGATAAAACAATATAAGTTACGTTGAGTTGAGACTTGAAAAAACATAGAATTGGGATACTTGAATCGTCAAAAATAATTCACTAAATGAGATAACCTTAGGCTCTTCAGTGCCAATCCATACATGGATGACCTCATCAATTTTGACGATTATATTCCAGTGATTGATGACTTGTCTAAACTCTGATGATCAGACGTGGCAAAAAGAAAGGTGATCCTGTAGAGTTGGTGACTTAGATCTGTCAGTACAGCAGGTTCTTTAATCTTCGAATATTTTCTGCAAAAAGCCTACAAAATATTAGGGTAAGTCTTACTCCTTGTAGCATCTTACCAGCCGGGAATTGTGGCATTTTTTCTGCGTTTTCATTGTTTTATTATGTGCTGACGCTAATTATGATGAATGTCTGGAAAGTATCCAGCAATCTTCACCATCTCGAGAATCTTTGATTTAAATCGGCAACCAATCAGAGGAGACTTTCCTGATCTTGCGTGAACAGGCACTCTCCCGCTGGGTTACTTGGTTGGTAGTGAGCCACGAAGCACAATCATCGAGTATGTCATTTTACACGTATCATTCGTGTCAGACTTTCTTTTTGGCAAATTGAAGCATCACTTGAATGTATCAACGCAACACCCACTACGATCGAAATTTGGCTCCCTGCAATTTCTGACTTCTCCCACAAGATTTTTTAGACCATGGACGAGATTAAGGAGAATACGACAAGGGAGCTAATAGTGATCCCAAAATAAGACTTTGTTCACTGTTTCGAAAAGTGGAAGCGTGTCAAGGCTACACGATCGGTTCTCGAAGTATTCAAAAAGGCTAAATACATTCTGGACAGACCTTGTATATTATTATTATTATACCGAATGACAGCTTTGACATATGTTTTCAAAAGAACTTCAATCTAGATGTTTTTTTCATTTTTTTCTACTTTAGATCTTTTCCACTCGAAAATGCCATTGATGTCATAATAGAACTTATTCTGATCATTTTTACTCTTTGATGCAAATTTTTCACATGACTTCAAATTTTGACGCAACGGTTTTTCAATTATTGACTATGATGGCAGAATATAGCTTCTTGGAAGCAATTTTTTTCCTTTTATTTCTGATGCAATGAATATTTATTTTTGTTTCGAATGTTTCAATGGGGATTTGCCAGTCCTTGTAATATGATTATTTGTGGCCAAGAAGACTTGATTATTGAAACAAATAAAAAAAACGAACAGGGTCGAACCTAACACCTTCGGATTGGAAAGTCTTGCATCAGGAACATGACGAAAAATATCGACCAAAATTCAATATAATTCTTTTTTCACGCATATAATGACAACTACTTAATTCTATCTATGAAGTTCAAACAAACTTTAATTCTAATTCATCAAAAATGAAGCTTAAAATAGCTTATAATCTTGGTCTTTTCGATTGAATTCCATTTTGATTAAAAAAAAATTCGTTCCAATGAAAAATCGTTTCCGTAAAAAAATCGTTTCGATATAAAATCGTTTCGATATAAAATCGTTTCGAGGAGATGGTTCAATGAGAAGCTTTTCGATGAAAAGATATTTCGACGAAACGTCATTGAATTCAACATTGTTCCATAAAAAGTGGTGATACCATGATTTACATATAAGAGAGGTGACTTAAAGTCCTTTTTCTCCGTTTTCCTTTTAGGCATTGCCCAATCAGCTTGGCCTCCTGATTAAACTCCGACATTTGGATGCGTCTTATAACCAGTTATTCACGTTGCCTGAATCTGTAGCTGGTTGGGAATACGGTATGAGGTATTTATCATTCAAATCAAACGCGATCGAGACCCTTCCAGACGATTTCGGAATCATGAAACGTGTGGAGACAGTCGACCTGTCGCAGAACGATATCAACATTCTCCCTGAGAGCTTCCTTGATATGGAAGATCTAAAGAACCTTGATCTTTCGAGAAATTCAATCGAATGTTTCGATTACATATCCCCGTTGCAGAGCCTTGAAAACCTTTCTCTGGCGAAGAACCGCCTGCAATACATCCCAAAAGACATCTGCCATCTTCCTTTTCTGACTTCATTGGATATCTCTGAGAATCATATCATTTTTCTCCCGTTCGAAATAGGCAAGATACGCACCTTGAAGAATCTGAAGATGACTTCGAATGGCTTGTATGCTGTTCCGAAGACCCTGGGAGAAAGTCAACTGCTGCGTTCAGTGATCATGTCTAACAACCACCTGACGGAGTTCATGGATTTTACCCGGTTCTTTTCGATCGAAGAACTGGACCTTTCTGATAACTCTATTGCCAACCTACCGAAAAATTTGGAGACCCTTGAGTTTTTACGCCACGTGAACCTATCTCGCTGCAACATCTCGTATGTGACTCTACCCAAAAGCGTCACCCATCTGGATTTGTCAGAAAATCCGATAACATTAACCAGTGTTGACTTTAAACCTATTTTGATTACTCTCGGGGAAAAGGACCACGCCAAAAGACTGACGCAACTGAAAATCAGCGGAATAGACCTGGAGGAAGTTCCCGAATCCATTTGCCGTTGTAAATTTCTCGAAGTTCTATTCTTGGGTGACAATAGGATAAAAATAATCCCGGAGAGCCTCACTAAACTGCGTCTACTGAGTGAATTGCGTATAAACAACAATGAATTAACGGCGTTACCGTCGACCATTGAAAACATGTTTCAATTGCGAATTCTCGACGCATCTTACAATCAAATCAAGGAATTCCCGGAGGGGCTCATACTGCTCGTTCACATTACAAGTCTGGATCTTTCTCTCAACAACATTTCGCAACTACCAGCCGGATTTGGCAAGATGGCCGAACTGAGATATTTAAATTTATCGCAAAATGAGCTCACTGAAATTCCGGACCCGGATGTCGACATATTCGCCTCCATGCGAGATTTCATAATGAATAACAATAACATTGCGAAATTCCCGCCTAGTTTTACCTGCATCTATCGAATGCGCAAGTTGGATTTGTCTTGCAATAATATAGATTCAATTCCAAAAGACATCTTTAATATGACGGGACTTGAAGAGTTTTTACTACAAGATAACATTATAACGGCGGTCCCGAATACCATTTGCAAACTGCCCTCCATTAAACACCTGGATTTATCAGACAACAAGATACTAAGTTTCCCGCCAAAATTTGATGCACTGCGAAGTAAAGGAATTATTATTAACGTTGGACAGCAAGATCTTATGAAGCAAAGGGGAGGTGATGAAAACAATCTTTAAGGGAATTGATAAAAACGTAAACAAAAAATAAATGTTGTATTACTCTGTTCGTTCTCACCTGCATTCGAATGTTGCGCTTTCAGTGATAATAGAAGGGGACGGTTAGGTAGTTTGTTATGGGGATGGGAAGAAAGAGGAAAGAAAAGACGGTTAGGTAATTTGATAAGAGGGAAGGGAGAGAAGGAATAGAAGAGAGAGTTAGGCAGATAATCGTTTTCTTAGTTAGATGTAGTGGTTTACTTTCTCCAGCACTGCATTTTTGCATTCTCAACTTCAAACATTAAGTCTCTCCCCCCAACATGTTTGTTGTACGTGAAAACCCCTCAGCAAATAGAGTACATAACGTGAAGTAAAAATAAAGAAGTAATCTCTTTAAATTATTGGAGATTTGAGATGAAGAACTTTCACTATCAATTTATGACTAGTCTTTTTTTATTACTGCTTTTTATCGCAACTTTCGAGGTCAAACAATTTCCGACCGTGGAGATTGAAAATAGGTCAGTCTCTTATTTCAGGTCGAAATGAGAAAGAATATATTAATGACAGGTCTGAGTAGTCACACAATATAAACCGTCAGCTGACCAACGGAATGTCGTGTTGAGGGTCATCTCTCAGAATAAAAATAGAAAAGAACTTGATCGATGAAGAGGCTTCTTCTCCCGCCTTCTGTTGAATCGCTAAAAAGTCTGAACCTCCTAAGAAAACAAGCGGGAAAAATCTAGAGGACAAATTGATATAAACTGGCATTGCAAATTGAACCCCCTAATATGAACCATTTTGGGGTAGGGACAAAAAAAACAAAAGTTGAAATTTACAAACTTATGGCTCTATTTGTGCTGTCTATACGAATCATACGTTTCGGCCGATTCATTTCGCTGGCCTTCTCCAGGTGTAAAAAGGAATATTAGTAAGAGAATAGGTTTTCTCTCATCGGCCTTTTATCCGAGTGGTTCAAAGTATCAACAATAAAGGGAAAAAAACTGTATCAAACAGAAATATTTAAACATAAATGTAAAACTCGTAAATTTAGTAAATCTAATACCGTTTTCGTTCTGCTTTGAACCACCAGAAAAAGAGACCGATTGGAAAGACTCTCTTTCCTTATCACATCGTACATCTGGAGAGGGCTGGAGAAATGAATCGGCTGGAACTATCGGCAAGGAGAGCTCGAATCGTCAGAATGAGAATGTTGGTATGTTAATGACTCTTCTCAAAATTATAGTTGAAATCGTTACTTCACTTAGAAGAATCACCGTAGTCCGCACGTGTACCGGAACTAAGTATCAAAAAATTACCTAAATTTTCTGGAAAAAAAGGGATCTTTCATCTAAATTAATCTAAAAAAATAGATCTATATTCTGGAATTCCCTGGAAAAAATATCAACAAAAGTTTTGTGCATTGTTAGTCTGATATGACAATAGAAACCCCAAGAAGCACTTATCTGGAAAAAGACAAAAAAGTAATTGTTTTTAGATGGATCTCAGGGATGCACTCGCCCACATTTTCAATAAACCGATTTGTAGACCCCAAAATGTGACCAGGATCGCCCGCAGACATAGACGCACGAACACTCGAGAGAGAAGAATCTGTAGCACACTTAGCTGGTTGGTCGAGCAGGCCATTAGTTGGTGTACGGTGATTCGATACGAAGAGAAACGTGTTCAAGATTCTTATTAGCTTGAGCAGAATCTAGGCCAGGTGAAAAACTGACCTACTTGTTCGATTTCGGAAGAAGTTGAGCCAAAAGAGAGAAAGAAAAACCGTTTTAATTAAGCGAGGTTCGGATGTCATCCGATCGACATTCTTCTTTCACCATCACACCATCTCCTTATATCTTAGTTTTGGGCAACTTTCATCTCCCGTATCCGCTTCGTCGATGTCCACAAACATCCGGGTCTTTTGACAGATACCGGAAGCTGGCTTAATCAGGAAGAGCATCTGAGGGTTGTTGTAAATATTTCACAACATGCTCGCTGCCGGTCTTTTGGCTCTAAGCCACATTTTTAAAATAATCTTTTTCTTGTCCCGCCTATTCTTCTGTTATTTTAATTATTATTGTTGTAGTGCTTATCTTAAATATATGAGTGAGAAGTGTATGTGCCTTAATGTGTTAGTGTGTTAGTCTGTCTTGCTATAAACAGTACCTAAGTAAGAGTTTAGCCCAACCAAATTTGGCACGCCTGGTTTAGGGTTAAAACAAAATGTTTGAGAAAAATATTTTGAAGAGTTTAAAGAGGTTTTTATTTACAATATAACTATAATGCTAAAGTGAAAACTACCGCCCATACTCATATCTTCATATTTTATATTCATATATAATTATTTGGGAAGTGTAAAGTGAGGGGAAACCAAGCTAACCCTCAGAAGTCAAGGACACTTTCTTAAGTTAAGATTAAATAAAAAAAACATTGGAAGAAAAAGACATATTTTATAGTTACTATAATGCAAAATAACCCAATCGTGGAATGGATATGTATCTAGTACACACATAATGTGTTTGCCTATCACTCTATAGAAACCCCCCAAACATGGGCTCAGCCCCACCAGATTTGGTATATATACTCAATCAACTAAGGGGTAGCAAGTGTATGTTTTTTTAACTCACCCCCAATATATCTTTTATGATGAATGACACATATTTTGAGAACTCTCTTCAATGACCTAATGGGACATTAAAATAATATTAGATTATTCTTTTTTAATCGATTCTCAACATGATAAAATAGATAATGTGTTAAACCTATGTATTCCAAGAGGCTTTTTTTTTTAATCTCTTTACATTATTAAATCAATCATTTCTTTTAATCTATTTAAACTAAACTTACTTTTTTATAGTCAAAGCAACTACGATACTTCGTTGTTACGATCATTTTTATTTTCTTTGAAACTAAATCCGTCACAGGAATAATCATGCACTTTATGATCCCCCCGCCACATTTTTTTGCCCCCTCTTCTTTCTTTGTCCCCCATCTGACCCCTACCCAAAAATTTCAGAAACGTTTAATTTATAGGAGTTTTGCAGATGCTTAATTCTATTTTTAGATCTGAATGATAGATCAGCTATGGAGGAAGTGCTTGAATTTTGACCACACGCCCGGTAAAAATATAAAGAAAAGAATAACAGATATGAAGGAAAATAGAAGATATGGATAGATAGATAGATAAATAGATAGATAGATAGATAGATAGATGTATAGATGTATGGATAGATATGTAAATAAAGGTTTTCGGAGGGAAACATGTCTATAACACGGTGTTTTGCTTTTAACTTAAATTGATGAGGAAGTTTTCTGCATCTTTTATTCACAACTGATAAGTTGTGAATGAAAGATGCAGAAAATTTGGTTACAGGGTGTAAAAACGTGAAAAAAAACCCAAACAAACTAAACGTGAAAAAATTGTAAATGGATCGACGTGAAACCAATTTGAAAGCAACATGTGAAACAGATCTACTTCGTTATATTATCTTTTTCTAATTTGACAACATTTTTCGCGCCTTTTTTCACTTCATATAATGTTTGATATGTTTGACTAATTTATACATCTTTAGATGTTTTTCAAGATCTTTATTCGTAAATCCCTTGTTGTACAATGAATCTACAAAGCTGGGCATATGGCTACAAAAGGTGGGAAATGCATGTGTTACGCCAAATTTTAATTTTCATTTCTTCTTCAGTTCTTGTGTTTTTTTTAATTTTTTGTCAGTTGTAGATGCATTTGAGTTTATGTATGTTTTTTTTCGAATCTTCGTAACACCTTTCGAACGCCTAACGTAGTAATTACACCAGTGCACCAAAGAAACATCTCGTTTTTTTTTACATCTTTTCCAATCAATTTTTTTACATCTTTTTCATAACTTTTTTACATCTGTTTCACTCCAGGTTTTTTCTTACATCTTTTCCAAATCTAGCTGTTCACGTTTTACACCCATTTTCAAATATTTCACATCATTTTTCACAATTTGCTATTCACATATTCAATCAGATTTCCACGTTTCCCCCCTGTCATCTCATACCATTTAATATCTTTCTCTTTTACATCGTTTACGCCCTATTTCACATCGTTTAAACATCTTCTTTTTCTGTATCTAATTTTCATTTCTAGTTTTTACATCTTTACATCTTCTTCACCCGATTTTCGTTCGTGAATATCCTTTCCTTAATGTACGAGGAACTTATGAGGCACAGGGCTATAAAAGCTGGAAAGAGGTGTGCAACGACAATGTTCTAGATAAGCAAGCGAACAACCACTCGTTTACGTGTGGAATGTGCAGCTATATGTCCAATGAATCAAGCAGAAAGCAACAGATAATGCCACAAGACAAGTGGAAGGGGATTTCCCCGTGGTGTTGGGGGGTTAGGCTATTTGGTAAAAATAAAAGTCGTAGTGAATGCTGGTCGTAGAAAATTATCGACTAAAATTATTTCTGCAGACAATACAGATCCGAAAATAACCATGATTGATAACCGGTTTACACTTGCAGACCGGTAAACGATGAAAATTTACATGGGGAAAATTCGGCCCACTTGCCGATTTCAATGATATAGGGCTGTATTCAATTTTGAAGTTTTTTATTTCGTGGGAACTACACTTCGTTGGAAAAACTTATGGAAATATTTTTTTTCAAATTTAACCCCCTCTTTGCTGTAACTATATGGAATGGAGGACTTGTAATATTATTGATAAAAATGGGTTATTACCTTGAAAAGGTTAAGAGACATTGCTTTAAACGCTGTAGGCTGCTTGCTTAACCATCGTGCTACGATGGGTATCTGCAGTATTTAATAAGCATAGTAGGACAAGCCTTCGGAAGAAAGGCAACGAAACAAGCCAGATCAACTTGAAAACTGAAGAAACCTATGTCGATAGTTTTGCTTGACAGAGTCTGATAAAAAAAAAAGCAAGGTCGAAACAAAGCCAGGCTATCACTACTTTTTAAATTACAAAATCAAGTTTTTTTCACATGTTTTACATTTTTTCTTTCATATCTGCTTCACCTCAGTTTCACATCTAATTTTTCATGTCTAAATTTCATATTTTTATCCGTGATTTTCCACAACTGAGGAAAGAAGACAACTACAACGAATCTCCCTGAGACCCTCAAAAAAAGGAGAAATCGAGCAAAGAATCACCCTAGGATGGCAAACCTTTGGCAGAGCAAGCTCAATCTTCAAAATCAAGACAATCCAAATAATCCTAAAAAGAAGAGTATACAACTAATGCATTCTCCCAATTGTCATTTATGGAGCCGAAAGATGGAACCTAATCAAGAGACAGACCTGCAAACTGAGAAGCATGCAACGTGCATATGAGAGAATCGTGCTCAACCTCACATTGAGAGATCACAAGACAGCACGGTATATAAGGAAGAAAACAGGAGTCCGAGACATCTTGGAATCTATCAAAAAACTTAAATAGTTATGGGCAGTTCATGATGTAAGAACGACAGACAACTGACGGACATCACGACTCACAACATGGATCCCAAGAGATCACATGCAAAACTGAGGCCCACGGAATACAAGATAGGGAGATGAACCAGACAAATTTAGAAAATACTGGCTCTGCGACGCCCATGAAAGAGAAATGTGGTGGATCCTGGGGAAGGTCTTTGTCCAACAACAGACGTAAAAAGATGATGAGAATGATGATGCCTAGAAACAAAGCGTTTTTTTTTTTCCAAAACCGCCCCCAAAAGTAATGAATTCAATTATCAGTATTAGTTTTTACTGAAAAGGACCCTCAGTTTGTGCCCGGCAGTTTCCATGCTTGTTCAGGGGTTTGTTTGTTTTTTGTTTGCGTTTTTAGATTTAAACTTTTTTCAGCCATTACAACTGAACGAAAGGCAAATGAATTAACTTATCCATAGATCATCCCGTTTTTCATTTTGTTTGATTGATACTCCCTCCTAAACATATCATGCTGCCAAAATATGTTGGTCACATGACAGTTTCTATCAAGTGACTCCCAAACGTGTACTTAGGGAACGGCCACTGACCTGGTCGGAAACATTTCTGTGAATTTCACGAGTTTATGGTTTATTTTCGAATTTTACAGCGATGATTTTTTTTTCCTTGTGAGAGTAGGTGGTATTAATCGTTGTAAACGGTTTTTGTTTTGTTTTTTCATTTTCTATTATTCAATAATAGCTTTTCTTATATATATATATATATATATATATATATATATATATATATATATATATATATATATATATAATGTGTACTTTAGAGAGTGAGACTGACTCGGGAGTGAAGTTTTTGGTGGTAAGGTTTATTAATCCTTATATGTCAATAGTCCATACATGTTTCGGGATTCTTCCCATCATCAGTGGTGTGTGCTGTGTGAGTGTGTATTAAAATGTACCATGTGGAACCAGAGTCCACTGCCAATATATATATATATATATAAATCTTTATATATATATATATATATTACACCACAAATATCTATTTTAAGCATAATCTCCTTTTGGGATTATTCTCAAGGTAGATTCTTCTCACTTAGATCGAACATAGTACAGTATTTTAAATCAAAATTGAGCTGATTACATCAGCACAGACTAATTGATTCATCCCTTTGTATATGTATATAGACACATACATACCCATATATGGGTGTGCGTTGGTGTGTGTTTGAAATAGTAAAGATATCTGTACATGTATGATACATACAAAGGAAAGAAATTCATATACATATCTTTATACATGTAGATGGAAACGAAAATTATGCATAGACATACAGATATACATCGAGGATATATGCATATAAATATGGAACATATATATATATATATATGTATCCACAATCTAGCTCATGCATCTGCCCTGTTTGGGCCTCATCAGGCGAATGATCATTATGCGATACTGCTAGCCTGATTTGTACCACATATACTGTATATATATATATATATAACCTCCTTATGGATATATATATATATATATATATATATATATAACCTCCTTATGTATATGTGAGCGTGAGTGTGTGTGCGTGTGAGGGGGATATATATATATATATATATATATATATATATATATATATATATGTATGTATGTATGTATATATATATATATATATATACATATATATATATATATATATATATATATATATATATATATATATATATATATATTCCCCTACTAAAACACTTCTACATCGATCAATCATAATCAACGATGTGAATATTAAATAACACATGTACAAAGTTTCGCCGCACATATATTCCTTGCACTCTTCTTGTCGTTATTCTTTATTTAAGAGAATAAAATAACCAAAACTATTTTCAGGCCGTAAAAGAATCCTGGTGAGAAGAAAGAAAGACAAAAATAAAGCCTCGTTTTACAGTTTTGTATCGACTTTCGAGCCAGGGGGTCTCCACTACGTACCAAGATGTCGTCTGCTTTTTTCAAAATGACGTCTTCTTATCTTGGCACAAACGGTGGCACTTTCGGCGCCAAGGTCGGGTCTGTGTGCTAAACGGCAGGAACCAGCGAAGTACCAACTATGCACATTATCTACTTTTTTTCCCGATGCCTGCAGCGAAATGATAACGATGAGATTCAATATATATATATATATATATATATATATATATATATATATAGCTTTCATTTGTTTCTTACTTTCCTTTACAAAAGGTATTTTATTGATTTTTTTCTATTTACGTCGTTTTTTGTGGTTGTTGTTTTTTTAATCTAAGGCGATACTTCTTTAATGTTTTCGTTTTGTTTTTTGATTGTTGGGTTTTTTTCTTTCCATATTCTCTTTTCTATGACTGGTCTTGTAAACATGATCACGTAAGAGACCCTTAGGTCGGGGGAATTAGTTTATAATCACTACCAGCAATCAGTCACGTGACCACCCTGTCTATACTGTTTTTTTTTGTTTGTTTGTTTGTTGTTGTTTTTTTATCAGACCCAGTCAAGCAAAACTGCCAACATAGGTTTCTTCAATTTTCAAGTTGGTCTGGTTGGCTGTCAGGCTGTTTGGCTGGCTAGCTGGCTATGTGTGTATCTCGCGTACAAACAGAACCAATGGAGCCAGAGGGCTGAAATTTCAAACAGTTACTGCTTACAACTATCTAGAGAAACTTCTTGATTTAGACAAACCCTAAAAATAGTTTTTTGTTTGGTCTCAAATATAATACGCGAGTTTCTGATAAATTGATTACTTTGTGCTCTTTTCTTTTACTCCTTAGTAATCCCTGCCCAACCGATAGGTAAGAGAAGTAACTTATTCATTGATCTTTCGTAATTTAAAAACTCCTACCGTGCAAATAAAAATGCATAGATCGAGCAGCTGTAAATCGTAGTAATAAACTTCAAGTCTCTATCTACAAAACTGTGCACCGTGAATGTCAATATCTTGAGTAATTCCGCCTCGATACATTTTTGAAACTGTCTATTTCTTTTGTCAGCACCTTGTATCATCATGGAACATTATGAGAAATTCATTTTCTGTCCCTTGTAATGAAATAGTTCAGCAGTTGTGCTAATATTGCACTCCAGACGTCGCAGTTAGTTGTATCGTGATATGGCAATTGGTAGATGGGGTTATAAAGACACAGCGATAAAAAAAAAGGGTGAAGGTGTGCGAAATTTCAGGAGCCCACCTTAGGTGTCTTTTTTTTTTCGCGTTGAGAAGTTGTCTTTATAAAAACGTTGAAAATTCATTTACTGGAACAATTTTCTTTAAAATAATTTAAGTATGAAATAATGTGGCCAAATGTTCTATCCTCTTTTTTATATGTATGTGATTGTATGTTCCAGCAGTGTTGGCCATACCATTTTGTGTACAGATTTGAAATTTGGCATCAGTAGTACACAAGACCTTTTCTAAAATGTTTGATTTGATTTTGGGAAAAAAGCTTTAGGGGCTTTTTTTGGCTTTATTTTGGTGGTATAGTTTTCCAATAACATCAAGATTCTCCAGAAAATAGATGTTTCTGGATCTTTTTTTTCTTTTTAATTTAGATATATTCCAATGGAAAACACCTGTGATATCATAAAACAATTTATTCTCAACATATTTATTCTTCGGTGGAATTTTCTCATACGATTTAAAATTTTGACGCAACGATTGTTCAATTGTTGTCTGTGATGGTGAGTTTGATTTCAAACCTAATAATACACACCCAGAAACAAAAAATAATCAAGCCGATTATGCGATCTTATTAAGCATTTAAGCACCTCTATGCACTTTTGAAATGACTACACGTGTTGATAAAACGCCCCAAATTCTTAAACCTGTCTATTTTATTGCGAGAATCTTGTGTAGTTCCCTAGAAGAATAACTGGAGTAAATTCTGTCACAGAAATTATCCATGTCAAATGTATAAAACCGGAAAATTTGGATTTGAAAAATTGTTTATATTGCGTAAACAGTGGGCCATAATAGTTTGCATTCCAACATTTTTATATAAATCAAACCCATATTTTAGGAATAAAATATCTTATTATTACTCAAAATATTTATTTTTCTATAAAGATAAGTCCTCGGAGAAATCAAATCACTTGAAATTTTATTTGAAACCTCTCCCGGTGATTGTGAATATAATCCAATAAATTGGAAAATAAAAATACAATGAAACTAAAATATTTCCTGTTGGAAAACTGGTAGCTTTTTTTTTCTTTTTTTTTCTGAATTGTCAAAATGTATTGTAGATCTGGGAGTTATGAATAACAAATATTCACTAACGTACAACTGAGTTAAGTGAATAAAATTACCTGAACAGACCGGTGCAATGAGGCAAACGACGTCTCCGCTTCCCCACGACTCCTCAAGTATAAATGGAAGATTTTTCTCTCCTTTTATTTCTGAATTGATGCATGAGATAAAATTTATTCCATGTTTTTGTTTTTTGCTCTTTGCAAACCAACATGTACAATCCACACATATGATAAGTAGCAATGTGCAGGTGTCTTCTTTCACGCTAAAGGACACAGCTGGCGTAGCAAAACAGAATTTTATTGATGCAAGTGATAAAATTTATTTATTGTTTTTGTTTTTTGCTTTTTGCAATCCAACATATATAATCTACATGTATGATAAGTAGCAATGTGCAGATGTCTTGTATCACGCTAAAAGACGCAGCTGGCGTAGCAAAAAAGAATTCTATTGATACAAGTGATGAAATTCATTTCTTGTTTTGCTTTTTTTGTTTTGTTTTTTTTGCTTTTTGCAATCCAACTAATACAATTCACAAATATGATAAGTAGCAATGTGCAGATGTCTTGTATTACGCCAAAGGACGCAGCTGGCGTTGCAAAATAGAATTTCATTGCTACAGGTGATAAAATTCATTTCTTGTTTTTGTTTTTGCTTTTTGCAATGCAACCTGTACAATCCACATATGTGATAAGTAGCAATGAGCAGATGTCTTGTATTACGCTAAAGGGCGCAGCTGGCGTAGCAAAATAGAATTTTATTGATGCCAATGACGTTGTGAATCAGAATTCCATGGTCTGATAAAGTAATAAAATTGCTGAATTGGAAGAACAATAAAAGAAAAACTCGAAAAAAAAAGTAATAAAAACAAAACAAAGAATAAGTAAAATCTGTTCGTGGTTAACAGAACATTATTCTCCCGGCTCAATGCAGTGCAAATCCTTATTATCCACGTACCTATATTATGCAATGTGAATCCATACATTTTGGATACGACGTCATTTTGGAAGTCACTGCTAAACTAGTCTTACTATATTTTTACCAAATGTCTGCCCATCGGTCTTTGATAGCCTGATGCAGAAACCACGCAACACATTACACAATTTTGCCAATCTTCAATCCAAGTCTAGAGATGACTTTGTTTTTTTCCCCACTGAAACAAGAACAACATTTACCTAATTTGGAGTGGGGGTAAACTCGTCACTGTTTGACTGTGCTGTAACGTTAAACTCAATAGATAAGTAAAATTAACATTTCTCTTCAGCGATTCAGAATCACGACCAAACGATTGGTAGAAGTATCTCTTAGCGATTGGTCTCAAATAACAAGTCTTACACATGTAAGAATTCATTAATTACATCTTCAACATAAAAGTTTCGGTGATCACCTCCTATCGAAGTTGAAGTAGGGTTTGGTTAAAGCTTGTTAGAAACTGTCAACCAAAACTGTCATAAAAACTGTTTACATAGATTTCTTCAGTTTTCCTGGTGGGTCTGGCTGGCTAGTAGGCTATGCATGTATATATGTAAGTATGTCGCTCACAGACCACAGCAAAAGAGCTAGTGATCAGGAACTTTAAGCCTTTACTCCTTATTTTGTTTACATGTTTTTTAATCGCTCCCATTAGTTTTTACTGGAGAGGAGTTCAATTTACAATTCACATTTATGCTAAATTGATTCCTTTGTAACCGCTTGTTTTTGCTTCCTTATTTTTTAATTCAGGACTTTGAGATATGATTGTCCAACAAAAGACGTTGAGTGACAAATAAAATCTGTTCCTATCTTTCTCAAATCGTTTTTCTCTCTCTCTCTCTCTTTCTCTCTCTCTCTCTCTCTCTCTCTCTCATGATTTTCCCTTTTTAACTGCAGAAATTCTATGTTATTTCTCCTTTCATTTCTCCATTAATTTTCTCTTTTTTTTTCATTCTTTCTACAACATTTACTTTCTGTGTGTTGGGGAGTGTCCCCTTAACTCACCGTTGTTTTTTTTTTCTTTTTTTACTTTTTCATTCTTGACGTCATCTTGATACTTATTCCAAGTTTAGTTGAACCAAGGAGATAAATCATGGAGGTATTTGAATATGTATAAGAAGATTTTTTTTTCTTATAAAAAAAATTAATACTTTGATCTCTCTCTCTCTCTATATATATATATATATATATATAAAGTCTATAACCACACTGAACATGACGAAACAGCTGTCTGTGGATGACACAATAATATATATATTTGGATGTATATATTTATCATAATTTATATATTCATAGGCTTATATATACATTATTCTTTTAATATATATATATATATATATATATATATATATATATATATATAGAGAGAGAGAGAGAGAGAGAGAGAGAGAGAGAAAGAGAAATTATCTACCAGAAGGAGTAAATTCCTGTTAAGCTTACCACCTTGGAGCCTTGACTTGTCATGGAACGAGCCCTGATCCCACTGGTGTAGCCTACATAGTGCGACGCCAAAGATATTGCATCTGCACCAATCTGGTAAGAAACGAGTCGTGTGAATGAAGGGTGAATGACTTTATTCAATTGGATATTCATGGTTTGTCTATCTAGACTAATAGAAATATTTTTATGGTAAACCTCCAGGAAAAAAACATTGTTTTTCAAGGATGTAATTCTTGATGTTTCCTCACTTTTCTTTATATCAACAAGAAAAATCCTAATCATTTTTCTATGCATTTTGTTGATCCTAGTTTTCATAACATACCTTTAATATTTTCGAAAGCTTGAGTAAAATAAACACGTTAGAGTTAATTCATGCTTTTTTGCTCATAATAGAAAATGATTTGAATATCAAATATTTCATTACAGAAAACGTTCAAGAACAAAAAAATCTGATTAGTCCAAAATGTAGGGTATGCAACTCATACATCCTCCCAATAGTCACCTATGGAGCTGAAACACAGAGAACAATGCAACGTGCAGATACTCAATATCACATGGAGAGATCGTAAGACAGCACTGTATATTACAGAAAAACAGGAGTTAGAATACTTCAATGGCATAGGGCTGGTCATGTTACTAAAATGGCAGACAAACGCTGGACATCACAACTCACGACGCCGATTCACAGAGATCATATGAGAAGCTGTGACCGGCAGAAGATGGAATAGCACGCAAACTAGACAAGTTCTGAAAAATTCGCTGCGCGATGCCCATGTAGGTCTGGCAAATATCGGCAAAGGTGTATCTTCAACAACAATGGATGATGAAATGATATGAAAGACAAGAAGATTTTGCTGCGGGTAAATGAAATTTTGAGATAAATACTTGAAGGTGAATAATTCCGAAATAGTTCGTGAAGTACTTCAGCAGCCAACAGGTCTACAAAGACGATTTTGTTTATCATCACAATAGACGCCTCAGTTTGCTATATTGACCTACTTCCTTTCTTTCTTTCTTTATCTTTTATTTCTGCTTTCTTTTTTTTCTTTACTTATTTGTCTGTTCTCTTTGTAATTAACTTTTCTTCCTCTCTCTCTCTTTCTTTCTTTCTTTTCTCATTTTCTTTCTTTATTCATTTGATTATTCCTTCTCTCTGTCTTTTTCTCTTTTTAATGCTAATTTTCTTTCTTTTTTCTTTCTTCCTTTCTTTCTCTTCCAAGTCTTTCTTTCTTTGCCCTTTCTCATTAGTTCTTTCTTTCTTTCTTTCTTGCTCTCCTCATTTTTCCTTTTTTTCTGTTCCCCCCTTCCTTCCTTTTTCCTTTCTTTTCCTTCCTTTTTTCTATTTTCCTCTCGTCTTTTCTAACCCTATCGTTTATTTCTTTTGTGTTTTCTCATCTCCCTCTATGTGTCTCTTCTTTTTCCTTTCTCCCTTTCTTTCTTTCTTTCTTTTTTTCTCCCTCCCTCTCTTTCTCTCTTTCTTTCTTTTTCTTTTTGCTTTCCTCATTCCTTCCCTCTCTTTATTCCCAACCCGTATCTTCTTTATTAAAACCTTGTTCCAACAGCATCAAGACTCTGTGCAACACTCACTCCTGTCCAAGAAGCACTTGTTCTCTTCCCGTTCAACTTCCATCACTTACAAAACATCATGATGAAAGGTTGGTTTTTTTTCTTTTTCTTCTCAGCTATTTGATGAGTTCAGGACGCACACCACGGGCCCCACAGTACCTCAACCCCATGATCCTCACTACTTTTATCCATACGAACCTCACAGTCCCTCGAACCTTGTACATATGCCAAAAACCTCAGTAGCTTCACTGACGTACGCCCTAAGAAAACAAAACCGCATTTCAAGGCATGTACGTGATCTGGGCCACCAGCAATCATCATCAGAAACCCTCAGTAGAAAATACTGGAGAATAAATAAAACAGACAAAAACGTGCTATCTCTTTAAAAGCAAGGAATAATGATTGATTTTTTGATGGAAAAAAATATGAGCAAAAAAAAAAAACCTTATCTCAGATTAAATGATTGCAAAGTTTCATTGTTGATTCTTTTGATACGAATTCCAAATTGACTTCTTTATATTCATCGGAGAATCGATTGCTTTTCTTCAACCTGCTAAGAATTTTTTTTTTTTTTTTGTAAATTACTTTCTTTAACATTCTGACTTAGGACCGCTGCACCTTCACAACGTCCAACCTTGCTTTGACGTGATAATGACCCCCACTTTTCAGTTGAGGCAATCTGATAATAAGCATACAAAGATGTTGTTTGGGGCGTTACGAGTTTCAGTTTTGGATTGGCGTTTTCTTTTTTTCGAAAAAAACGTGTTGAAGTGAAAAAACTGAACCTCCTAACCCAGTGAACAAAATTTCAATCTGTTTGCTATAAGAAGTACAAGGAGAGGACATGATATATCTTTTATTAAATCTACTAAGAGCAAAATAAGGGCTATTGTAGAGAAGGAAAATTGTACTGCACCAAGCTTTGAAGTCGGGGGAACCTTTATGCCTTCAAAAACAGCATTTGGATCCCAGACTATCTATCATAGCTCGAATACCAAACACAGATGCCAGACCAATCTGTTTCTCCTGCAATAGATTGAGAGAGTAGGAAAGAGATACTTTGAAAATGTCAGGGACAGAGAGTTGATGCAAAGCTGATCTTGTCAGTATTTGATAGTAAAATTAGGTAATTGTTACCTTTCCTGACTTAAAATGGGCGCCGTACCCGCTACAGAATAACAGACGATGATGACAAATTTCAAATCAAATAACCTCACCCGACACCCTAAAAATGGTGACCCCGACTCTAAACACTAACCTTAAGTTCTAAACCTAAAAATACTAATCCCAATACGACCTTTTAAATATGGGAAAGGTAACAATTGCATAAATTCAATGACTTAATAAGTGATATATTAATTTGCATTTTCAGTTTTGGGGTATATGAGCTCACAAAATATTGCAAAAGTCTTCATCGTTAACAACTGAAGAGTGCCAACTTACTCAAAAATGGACCTGATTTGGTCAACAGAAAACATGTCTATTTCTCGATAACTTTGACTGCAGATTTACCCGAATTTTAATCATTTTAGTTGTACTTATACAGCTATCACTTCAAGCCGAGAAGAAACACTGTAAACTTTTACACACACGCCTTATAAAACTCATGCGGATGTTCAAACGTGTGTGAACGTCTTTGGTCTGTCCAAGCCACTAGTGCAGCTCACCTGCGTAAATGGTAAGCAACACGCGTTGAATAACAAGAGCAGAGAAAAAGGACTTGAGTTGGTATAGTGTGAGGAAATAAACCCTAGAGAGTGGGAAGCGTAAAAGGTGGAACATTGAAGCGATGTAATGTGATAAAGAGAGAAGGATGGAGAATAGGAGAGAAAGAGAGAGGTGGAGAATGAGAGAGAGTTACAGTGAGAGAATGTGGGAGAGAGGACGAAAAGAGAGAGAGAGAGAGAAAGAAAGTGACAACGAGAGAGAATGAGAACGAGAGAGATGGAAGCAAGCGAATCGGAGAGGAAATAGAGAGAGATAGAATGAGAGAAACGGGGAATAAAATAGAGAGAAGAAGAGAAAAGAAAAGAGAGAATGAGACAGAGAGCGTGAGAGAGAGAGAGAAGGGAATGGAGAGAGATAATGATGGTACTGGAGCTACGAGAATTTAAGACTGTCAGGAACTCCGGGATCGTAATCAACTTCCGTTCAAGGCGATTATTTCAGCTTTGAATCAAGTCTATAACCGACCACTTACACAATTCACATTCGCAGGGGTGTTTATATGCAAGCAATCCATATCCATGGTAGGTAATCGATATTTGATACCGGTGGTTATCGTTAAAGAGAGGTCGCTCACTGAGCTCAATTTTGATTTCCTGGGATCGATTGAATCAAAATGGGAGTGCCGTATGTCGAGCGGTTAGCAAACGCTGGCCCAGAAAATATGCTTTCACTTCACACTAATACCCTTTTGAAAGGCATGAATTGATATTTTCTCTCCCAGCTACGGTTGAATCAGCAAAACTGGAGAAAGTCCATCCCTGGCCCAGTGCAATGAGAGGCTGGAGACGGACAGAGTAGCGAACGTGTTCCGGAGAGGTTCGGTTAACTGAGAAGCTTAATGTTGAAATTTCGATAGGCTGTGCTACCCAGAATTCTCTCGTAAAATTACCCTGCAACACCCTCGATTTTACAAGGCAGGTGATTACTGCTCCTGTCATAGATTAAATAGGAAAGTCCACATAAATCATTATATCTTCAAGGTTTCGTATATAAAAAGGAAAGAATCACGCAACTGAATAAATCTTTATCAATGCTACAATATTGCTGTATTTTCTATAACGTTTGAAGATTCATAGACGCAAACGTTTAGGGGGGGCAATTTGAGTTTTTTTCACTCGATGATGTCACAACGTTTCGGCCGATTCATTTCTATGGTCCATTTCAAGTGTAAAATGTTAGATTAATAAGAAAGTCTTCTCTATCGGTCTCTCTTTTCGATAGTTCAAAGCCAAAAAAACAGTATCAAATGTTGAAATTTATAGAACAAGTTTCATTGAAAACATTGATGAAATGCGATATTTACAAGCTTGACATTTTACATTCAAACTTTACGTTTGATACCTTTTCACTGAGGGGTGGCATTGAACCATCAGAAGAAGAGACCAATAGGGGAGGCTCTCCTCCCTAACATTTGACACCTGCAGAGGGTCCTGAATATGTTTTTCAATATTTAACTATTCTTCTCAACCTCTTTATTAGCGTACGACAGAGAAGTTTGTGAAAAGGTTGAATCAAATGTCCCCTCTAATTCTTTTTAGTCAGAGGGCACAAAAATCTTCTTTTCTGTGACAAAAGTATTTGCTCACTTAGGAATTTCGATTCAAAGAAGTAAAAAAATAAAGTAGATAAAAACTCAGTAACGCTAGCAACATAATTTATGCACACATTAATTTCCTCTGTGCGCTGGTTACAAACGCATGTACGTGCACACACGTACACAGCAAACAGGGGACCATGATTATAACATAAACATATGACTGGGGTAAAGAATAAAAGAGAGAAAACAACCGTCCCCCTAAAATCAGACTCAAGGGACATCAAAAATCATATCCAAAGGGGGTGGGTAGAAAAATGTGTTGTGGCAAACCATATCACGGCATTATTAGTCTCTTCGGCATGAAGGTGAGACAAGCTGTATCGGAACATCCATTAGCCTCTCCGAGATAAATTTCAGGTACTTCATAGACTGGAGAGTATGAAAATCAAAAGAAGCCGAATAATTTCAGTGTAGTGTATGTTTTTTTTCATGAAACAGAGGAAGGTTTGTGGAACCAAAGTTGTATAAATTAGAATGCTGAATAGAACTGGCCCAGTAAGTGTATTGGCTACTATTTATTTACCCATCGCATTCTGTGAAAAAGAAAATCTTCTCTTTTTTACGGATTATACGATTGGAAAACGCTGTAGAATTGATCGACAGGTAACAGCAGGTAACAGCATCAGCAACAAAATGAACAATTTCGTCGTCCATACATTCTTGAATTCTAATGTCCTTTCAAAGTTATTGACAATAATAAAAAGAAAATATAATTTTATGACATTCATGACAAATACATAACAAAGATACACTACAATTCCAATTATTTTTGTTAATTTTAATATGGTGAACGTAGGATCCTTAAGACCTTCCCCCACGAATGTCAACTCATGTTCAGTGTACTCTCGTAGGCTGTTGTCATTTAAGGAGATACATCCCTGTGTCAGTGGGTTGTCTGGGATTTGCTCGAGGAATTTCCCGAAGAAGTTTTGAAACTCATCAGTTTTGTAATGAAGATAGGGAACAAAGTTCCGTAGTTTTGGTCCGAACAGTAATATTGACTTATTGTATTTGGGTTGGATCATTTTTGTCACACTCTGGACTGGAGTTGGAATAGCGTTGCAAACACCTCTTTGTCCACTGTGGAGAAATGAGATGTTTTAATTGCTGAGTACAAGTTTTTTTTTCCTGAGCTTGATCATCATTATAATTATGTATTCATTGCTCGATAGAGGAAGGGTTACGATTGATATAATCATAATTCAGTCAGACTAAACTGAGCTATAATTGAGGCTGAAAATCATGGATTTTTTTTACGTTTTTTCATGCTTTTATGAATATTTTCTTATACACTTACACATGTGCAGACACTGGGACAAAGCAGAATTATGTTGTTTTTTTTATTCATGAATGTTTTTTAGTACAGAAATATATTCTATCAAGAGAGATATGGTATCGTACTGTTCGGATTCCTTCTTTTCAGGAGCTTGGTCATTTGGAACATTCAAATACAAATATCGATGTGCAGGATATTTCCAATATAAAATTTATTTCTTTTATATTGTCCAGGCATCATTTTACGTGGAAATGGCCATGAGACAGAATAAGTACTTTTTCTTCAGATTAATTACTCGGGAGATCGCATTTAGAAGTTTATAAAAATCAATTCATAGAATAAAACGACAGAAACCGTAACATACCAACGTATTTTGGCAGCATGCCATGTTGGGGTGGATTGATAAAAAATTAAAAAAAGATTGGGAATATTGGGTGATCAATGAATAAGTGACTTTTCTCGCTTTTTTGTTGGACAGTGATCATTTAAGAAAGTTCGAATTTTCAAAAAACAAGTGTTCATGGACATAATGCCAGGGACCAATGCTTCGAAATTTCATTGAAAACTGATCCCCCACTGAAAAATCTTGGTGAAGGGGTTGAAAAAAATCGTTTTCCAGACGTTATGAGTGAATGTTCGAATTTTTAGTCTTTTAGCTCTGTTGGTGTGACATCTATGTGAGATACATAGCTAGTCAGCTACACCATCATGAAAACTGAATTAACTCATACTGACAGTTTTGATGACAGTTTTGTAGGGGTTTTTTTGTTTTGTTATTTTTTTCGGTTCCTGATGTGCTAGCAGATACCAATAGAGGAATTGAAGAGGCGAAATGTCAAATACACACTCATTGGAGAAATAACAATTGATAATTATTGGTTTTAGTCTCAGTTGATATGCATCGTTGTAAAAAATGTCCCAGATCAAAAGATATTCAGCTGAGTCACTTCTGGATACCTATGATGCTTTGATGAATACTGATGTTATCTCTGTAGAGAGAGAAAACGAAAACTGAATAGCGTTGAAGAAAAAAATGAGAGAAAAATAGTCTTGACTATTGACAGGTATTGTTCCTTGGACTACCTCGGAAGCAGGGTCATCCCAACCCCACCCCCAAAATACGCTCTATGTTTATCTTTATATTCCGCCGGTAATTTCTGTTCACAATGAGTGTGTCGTTCAGAAAATGTTAATTCGAGTAAACTGACAATCCAAGATTTTGAAAGGGAAATTAAACGGGTAGTTGGTCCCCTCGATCTTATTGACCTCCTTGATCCTTGCAATCGATCAATCATAATTATCTCCCCCTGTCCATGTCGGAATCACTCAAGCGGCCGGTGAACCGGCAAATCGAACCCAATAAAACCCCTGCCATCATTCGACATGCTCGTCGGTGCAATTAGGTCCTCTCACTCATGACCTTCGTTTCCTTCACCCTGCCATCACAATGACTTTCACTTTCGCCTGTCTGCTCATATAACAGGGGTTGGGGGCTTCCATTTTGATCCCTGGTCTGCGATCGCTACCCTGTCATCCCACCCCAGTCAATTGTAGGGGGTGGTATTACGGAAGGGGGTGTTCTTATCTCTTGGTGCCCATGCGCGTGACTTTTCGCTTTGATAGAGCACTGCGCATATCCTCAGCCAACAATTATTGTCTTTCTCCATTGCGTTGTCCGCCAGGTCATTATTATCTCAGTATTTTCCGTTTCCATCACAGATCAGCCAACTTTGCTGACGTAGAAACAGTTCTTCTTCATTTGGAGCCAATTTTCAACCTTCTTCTTCTTCTTCTTCTTCTTCTTCTTCTTCTTCTTCTTCTTCTTCTTCTTCTTCTTCTTCTTCTTCTTCTTCTTCTGTTTTTGTTCTTTTTCTTATTCTCAACCTCTTTCTTCTTCCTCATCACCTCTTTCATCTTCCTCCTCATCTCCTCTTCCTTCTTCTTCTTCCCCTCTTATTTCTTCTTCTTCTTCTTCTTCTTCTTCTTCTTCTTCTTCTTCTTCTTCTTTCCCTCCTCTTTCTCCCTCTTCTTTTTCTTCCTTCTCATCTCCTCTTTCTTTTTCTTTTTCTTCTTTCCTTCCTCTTTCTCCTTCTTCTTTTTGTTCCTCTTCATCTCCTCTTTCTTCCTTTTCTTCCCCTCCTCTTTCTTGTTCTTGTCCTTATCCTTCTTCTTCTTCTTCTTCTTCTTCTTCTTCTTCTTCTTCTTCTTCTTCTTCTTCTTCTCGGTAATTTTATCATAATATTATTAGAAGCTCTAAACCAATACTGTTGCCAGAACAGGCAACACAGTTTTCTCCAGTTTTCAAGTTCGTCTGGCTGACTGACAGACTTTTTATGTATATACAGAGAAATATCACGTCTCTATTCTCGCATGAGGAGTAATTTGGAAATTGTCAACCAATACTATCATAGAAATTGTCAACAGGTTTCTTCAGATTTGAAGTGGGTCTGGCCGGTTGACTGTCAATATATAGATGTATTGATCACTTCTCTTTTCTTGCATGTTGCAGATATAATAATAATACGCAATTTATAATTCCTTTTGTCCGATCATATACATCCATTTCTTGATACATCACCGTGGCGTCGAAAAAAGCAAATAAATCGAGAATGAACGGGATGAGAATTTGGGTTGAAAGCAGTTATTTGGCCTTTGCATTACCAGTGACTCTTTAGCTCAATGGTAAGCGCATCGCTACGTTGAAGCAGCTACCCAATCGATCGCAGATTTAGTCCCTGCAGCAGCCTCATTTTCTTTAATTGTTTATTCTATTTACGTCTAGGACAAGTGATACATTAATCATGTAATGACAAGAGATCATTTCGAATAAGTTTCTATGTAATATAACGCAATTAATAACTATTCTGTCGGATCATATAAATCCATTTCTTTATATATATATATATATATATATATATATATATATATATATATATATATATAAGATTCTGTGCTGGGGTGGTAATGGTGAGTTCCAATTATTATCGCTAGTTTAAGACCTTGTTGAATGTACCATTTCGCCATGACAGCTCATTTTCAATCTTCAGCCAAAATCCGAAATGATTCGAAAATTTCCATAACACACTTGAACAATCAGGTAAATGACGCGTTCAGTGCTCTGCATCTCAAGACCTATCTCCTTGGGAGCCGGACAAAACTTCTACCTCCCTCAATCCATACACACCTAACTGGTCTAGATCTGATTCGAATAATAGGCCTCCCCGCAACACCCACAAACGTTTCCGCATAGTAAAAGTCTTTACGAACAGATCAGAATTCAATCAAAATTTTCCCATCTGCCTAGGCAAATCGATAAGGATGTCAAAGTTTGACTCTGTCCACTTCATTATCATTATTATTATCATTATTATTAGTAGTAGTTGTTGTAGTTGTAGTAGTAAACTCTTGACATAAAAATGAAAGCAATAATTAAGTAATTCTGCAATCGTATTGTACTTGTAAGATATCGAATACACTATATTGCTCCGCTTTTTCTCGCTTATGTTCAATATTTCCTGAATATAAAACTAATTCAAAGATAAAATTAAGTAAATATATAATTTTTCAAGATTAACGTAAAACAAAATTCCATCTCTACTAAGTTACATCACCAGACGTCACTGATGACGTGATCATGACAGACGACAACAGTTGCTAATTATCATTTGTATGGATTATTATTGGATGAAGTATTGTAAGACATTGTTTTTATTTAATTGTCCACTGTAGATGGCTTATTTTTTATAATTACCCTGCTTGAGCAGTTTTAGGTTTTAATCTGAAGCCTTAATTGGGATTTAGTCCAACTTCTTTGATAGACATCATTGCTGTTGATGCACCGAATAAGAATGAAACATGTTTATATGTATATTGGATCTGTATAAAAAAAAAAAGATTACGTAAGTATATTTCCTAAAGCATTATTTGATATGAAAACCGTTGAATTCGAGACTTGCTGCTTCATGATCGAACTCCACTCTGACAGGAGTTTACATGACTTGACGAAGAAGTTTTGAAAACATTTCAAATTTTATACACGTATCTGAAGTAGAAAGACAGAAAGATCCAACTATTTAAGACACCATGTCAAATTTTTGAAAGAAAATAGTGTTTTCCTTTTCATTGAGGGGAACGTATGTGCAGAAAGTCAAGTTTTTACAATGAACAGTTAGGGCTATACAAGGGGTGCCTATATAGATAAGGAGAAACGCTACTATTTCAGCCACTGAGTCGAATTCCCCCCCCCAAAATCATCTGAGTGACAAATCAGCTCCCCATTTCTCTTCCTTTTTTCGTTGATAGATAGCGTATGAATCTCTCTCTCTCTCTCTCTCTCTCTCTCTCTCTCTCTCTCTCTCTCTCTCTCTCTCTCTCTCTCTCTCTCTCTCTCTGCATGTATTTTAGTTTTGATTTTTTGGTTTGAATCGGAATGTCATTGTTGTTAGATAGGAAAATTAAGTCAACTCCAGAGGAGAAGTTTGACAATAAGTTGGAAGTAATAACTGGTCAAATTTAATTAAAAAAATTATATCTGTTTACTTCCGAAATTTTGATTAATTTTGAACGGTGAGTTAGTTGGCGGGTTGGGGTGTGAAAAGCCATGGAAAGAAAAACGACTGCAAGGATAATGCAAAGCTACAATAACAACTACAACAATTGATCTTACAAATACTACAGCTGCTGCTGCCAGCACTTCCCATACGATTGAAACAACAACTACATCTCTACATTGTAATGTTATACTATTTAATGAATCTATATCTATCTATGTATATCACGATTTAACTCTTGTGCATACATACGTACATATTTCTTCTTGGGTGGAAAATGATATTTCAAAACAGTACATAAATTATGTGATTTTAACAAATTTGAAACAACTATTTGATAATAAGAACAGAAACCATCTTTTGTTCTATCGTTAAGAGTAAAAAGATTCCAAATTTCTCATTTACGTATAGTTGATATAGGGTTTCAATATTGTGGTATGTGGGTGTTTTTGTTTTGTTTTTCTATGCTTTTTATTTTACTCAGGGTTTGTGATTGCTATCGGTTAGTCTCCAATAATATGTCGACAGTGATGTACCGTTTTTGTATTTTTCGTTGGTAAATGATGATATATGGTTGGCTAATCTTAGCTTGAAGGGTGTTTTTGATATGCCTATATAATATTTCATACTTAAAGGGTTTATTTTGTGTTGATTTTCTAGCTTGGGATGAAGTATTCGATTTGAGACATTTTTTTGCAAAGGGCATCCGTTTTTGTTTGTACAGTTGCAATCTAGCTTAGTATGCCTTCTCCATTTGTATTATTTGTAATTACATTATTCTTATGTTTTGTTATGAACTTATCAAAATTATCCGTACAACTGTAGCGAATTTTCAATTTGTTCTTGATAATATTTCATTCAGTGGGTTGCTCAGACGGGGGTGTTTTCCTATCAATTGGATGTATGTTTTCCCCAGGCTGGTTTTTACCTGTAGGTTGAACAGTGGTGTACACCAGATGACCATCCTATCTCCACTTTTTTGTTGTTGTTGTTGTTATGTTTTACTCAATTGGATTTTACTTTGTCATCATATCTAAAGCTAGTTTCGGTAATACCGCTATCCTTTGACACTTAGTATCTCTAATATCGTTGAATATTGTGTCATCTGAGGAGTTATATATTAGCCTAGTTTCTGTTGGTTAAGGGATTTTTTTGATGATTTCATTCGAGTAGTTAGAACTTGTGTTGGTATGTGCAAATACAAAATTTCCTTTTCTATGTAGTTAATGGGTGTTGTTTTTTAGATCAAAAATAACAACTGAAAAATGTAGAATTTTTACATTGGCCTCGATATCAACTTTAAAGTTCAATTTTTTCATTCCTTTGATGGTGTAATTTTTAATTGTTTCTCATTTTCGGGCGATGCTACTTTCTACAATTAGTAGGCCGTCATCCCGGTAGAGTTTTTTTCATTTCTAGACATTAGTTTTCTGGTGAAGTTAAGCAAAATATACACACCGATCCGGTCCGACATCTCGGCTGAATCGACACCACCCATAGAAACATCAAAACCGCAGACGTCGGGATTTTTCTAGCCCATTGCTTTTGGTTATTGAACAATACTATCCATCTACAGTGTTTGATTATTTTCATATCTTTATCATTGATATTAGTGTAGATCTTTGTGAATCCCTCGAAGAATCCCCTTGATATAAAAGGATAGAAGTCCATAATGTTAAATTGTACAAAAGCACAAGTATTCTCTTTTAATGTTGCTAAACAAGGTAATGGCCTCATTTTTGGTTTGGTTGTAGTTGTTGTTTGATGCTATAATTTATGTCTTCCAATATCTTCTTACTGATTCTTCCTATCTGGGATTTAGTAAGGTTAATTAGTCTAGTGGTAGGTTTGTTTATGAAGTCTGCTTTGTGGTCCAACATTAGTATGTATTCATCTTTTTTGTAGTTTTCCTATACTCTTTCAAACGTTTAAGTCGTCAGTGTTTTTCTCTCCTCATTTATAGTTAAGCCATCGTTGTTCTTCTTGGTGTTTAATTTTCTATAGTTTTGTTCTGTCGGTTAGGAGTTTGTTGTAATTCGTATAAAAGTGAACCCTAACACCTCGAAACAGAATCAAGTGAGAATAAAATACTCTCAGGGAGGAAACATACCACAAACATCCGATGGTTTCACAATATACTAATTAAGAAAATGCCTACACAATATCCTGCAAAGTTATAATTTATAACTACCAACAAGCACAGCAACCCAACTGAATAGAACAGAAAAAACATAACCTACAATGACCAACTGCTAAACAAAGAAAAGAAAAAAAAAAGAAAAGATATATGAATAGAATAAATGGAAGATCCTCCAACCTACAAAAATAGATACACATCTCAAAATGTCGTAAATAGGGATGTAAAATAAGCCTGACGAAGCACAAACCGGACAGAAACATAAACGTGTTTGTGTAGAGAATCCTTCATCATATTTCAAGATCTACTCTAAATCAATTTAATGTTCAATGCTGAATATATCGATCACTTTATGAAATAAACCCATCACACATCGGATATTATATTGCACTGTACTCCTGATATATATATATATATATATATATATATATATATATATACACTTAAGTACAAATTGGTAATTCAATATCTGATGTGTGATGGGTTTCTTTCATAAAGTGCTCAATACAAAACATTTAGTCAAAGTGGAGCTTAATGCTGTAAAACTAACGAATGTTTGTTTGTGTGTCGTGGTCTTATAGTTTCCGATGTCTACAAATTTATCAGTACTGCTAACTTGACTCCAAGATTAACAGAGGATCCATGATGCTGACCCCTGAAGTTCAAATACTTTTTTGCTGGTCAATCTACTTTTTTTTTAATTATCACTCAGTTAATTTTCCTCAAATATCATTTCGTAAAATTCTTGAAGCAAGTTTTTTTAAAGGTGTCCTCACCTCTCTATAAGACCCTCTGTTCGTCGGTCGGTCTGTACCCATATAATTTCTCAGCTGTTTTAATTCTGATTTGCTTGACGCTTCGTAGAAAGGTGTCTCTTGATGATATACTTCTTTTTTATTGATACATTCCACTCAGGGTTACGTGGTATAGCAAGAATGGCGTTTAAACTTTATGTTTCAAAATCGATTTTTTTCAGCTGTTTCTAGTCAAATTAACTAAGAAGGTGTCCTTTGATTGGGTGATACCCACTTATAAAAGTCGTCCACTCGGGATTAATCTGGCAATAATGGCACAAACCATTTTTTTTTTTTAAATCCATTTCATCAACTGTTTAAGTCAGATTTACTGGAAACTTGGTAGAAAGGAGTCTCGTGATAAGATGTTTCTTACCTGAAAAAATCTTCCACTCTGTGTCACGTTATTTGGCAATAATGGCGTTCAGCATTAATTCTTTTTTATCGGTTTGCCTCGGCTGCTTTGGCTACGTTTATTCGAAACATAATAAAAAGGTTTCCCAGTATCATCTTCCACTCAGGGTTACGTGATCTGACAATAATGGGGTTTAGACTTTATAGTGGACGCTTCATTGAACTTTCGGTTCTTGTTTTCTTGTTCTCCTCTTGACAAAGATTCCATTTCTTTTCTGATTGCCCCGTGATCTCTACAACTCAATAACTTTACAAAATTCTGTTATTCTTTTGTGTTTATATCTTCCTTTCAACCCATGGCGATCTTTATATATTTGAAATTAGAAAATAAATATCAATAACTATAATACTGTATATATTTATTTGCAATGTGATGAATAACCCTCGAGTTGCATTACAAAATCTCACACTACAAAATAAGTTATTGTGAAAATTTCTAATAAAAATTGATATGATAAACTGAAATTCACATGGTGTAGTTTTCGTATGAATACTGAAAATTTTACCAATATCGGTAGGTCAAAACCAATATTATTGTGAGACACTGATTTGCATATTAAAATCTTACTTACAGTATATATACACGTATGTACATATGTATTAGGGTGACATGACAATTCAGAAGCCCTTGTTGCATACAAATGAGTTTATTTTGACGTTTCACCAGTTGATCTTTGCTTCTTCAGAAAAGTGAGGATGGAGATACAAGAAAGTGTCTGTTATATATAGTCCATGTCTGGTTGTGGACTGTTTCATAATGATTAATAACGTTCATTTTTTTCTGAAGAAGCCACGATGAACTGGCGAACCGTCTAATAAACAAGAAATCTCATTTGTACTAAACAAGGTCTTTTGAATTGTCATTCAACTTTAATATTTTTGGATTATCATAATCAGTATTGATAAACTCATTATTATGTGTGTAAGTTTCTGTGATAGTCAGTTCTATCATCACGGTTTGTTTAGTCGACTCATACACAAGGACGGTGATTGGTCGCAGAGTATTGGTTGCATTGTAGCTGGAGAACTTCATCTGCCGTTTGAGATGCACTAACATCTGTCTGTCCTTTGCCGAAGTCAGGATAGCTGCAGGTGTCGCTTTCTGGGCAGGAATAGGCTGTTCTCCAGGTACTACATTATTCCTGTGTTCATGCCTTCAGTGGTGGTCTTTGGGACTTGGTCATGACCCTAACGGTACCGTCCCTCTCCAAGCGCTCTTATGCAACAGCTGAGGATGTCTTCTAGGGTCCCTCGCTTTGAGTGGGCATGATGGTTCCCCTATCCTGTCCCATATGTATATATTGAACAGGCTGAGAAGTATATGTACTGCCTCGGCGAGGATTTTGATGCGCTGAGGCTTGGCTTTCCAAAGCTCAGTCCACGTCACTCTCCTCGCAAACGCACTCATCCATCTTGTCTAAGCTCCCTATTGCCCCATTGCCACTGACTTGCAGAACCTCACCTCCTCCACCAGTGTTCTCACTTCCACCTGAACTTAGTTACGCCCCCTTCCCTCTTGTGGCATTGGGGGGGGGAATGGAAAGGCAAGAAGATTCATGCTGATAGTTTCAGGCTGCGAACTTCCCAGGTTGGTTACTCTTGTTCACGGCTTTCAGCTAATTACTTGGAATTATGATCAAATAATTTTGCCAAGCTGCTTTTTTATCCGAATAAATAAAACCAAATTTCAAGGAAGGAAGAAGGAATAAGAAGAAAAAGAAGAAAACGATAGAGTTCATGAAAGAAAAATGAAAGAAAGAAAGAAAGAAAGAAAGAAAGAAAGAAAGAAAGAAAGAAAGAAAGAAAGGAAGGAAGGAAGGAAGGAAGGAAGGAAGGGATTAGAAGGGAAAAAGTAACAAATGATAGAAAGATGAGAGAATAGACAAAACGAAAGAGAGAGTAGAAGAAAGAAAGAAAGAAAGAAAGAAAGAAAGAAAGAAAGAAAGGGAAAATAAAGAATCAAAAGGAAAAGAGTAACAGATTATAGAAAGAAAGAAAAAAGAAAGAGTGAAAAAGAAAGAGAGCAAACAGAATGGGAAATTGAGATCAGAAGAAAGAGAGACGGGTGAGAAATAGATAGAAAGGCGGACTGACAGAGAGAAAGAAAGAGAGAAAGGAAGAAAAAAGAAGAGAAGAAGAAAATATGAGATTAAAAGTAATAAAGAAAGGAAGGAGTGGAGAAGATATGAAGGAAGAGAAAGATAGACGAGCTTGGCTGTGCTACGGTCGAACCCCCTTGCTTCATTAAAATCTAAAAAGTAAACAATGTTATTCCAAAACTACATGTTGCATTTCAACTCCTTTATTAACTGTTCCTGTAAATGGGATTTGCAAACTTTAGCAAAATAAGTCGATCTGAATTGGGTTTTAGAAGTGGGAGTGAATTCATCATCATTTGTGCGTATGTCACAATGTCACTGATGTTCGTACATGACGTCACTGTTTTTTAGATTTGGTCCATGCCATTCTTCATTGTTGTTAAATACGAAAATAAAGCAAAAAACTCAATAGTGGGAATTTGACAAAAGAATGAAAGAAAAAGCCAACTCAGCCTAATGGTTGATTTACAATTAGCCTCGAAAGCAAGATGGTTAATCTGCCACTGACTTTGAAAGCAAGGAAAAAACAACAAAATGTGACTCTTCCGGTTGGATTCGATCCTAAGATCCACTGGTGTCTAGCAGTACGTTCTAGACCACTGAACCACGGAAACATTAAAACGTATCAGAAATTCATTTATGACCTTATATAATACCTCTTGGTCTGACAAATAGCTAATAATCGCAGATGAATACACAGCCCTCTTGAAATTCTTGTTTTTATATTGTTCAATCGTTCTGTTATTATATCAATTCATGTTGGTCCGGTTTTTTTCATCGAAAAGAAAAAACAAATAGTATTTATATACTTGTTGATTTATAAAAAATTTTTTTTCATTACAGAAACACCGAGAACTTGCAAACGCGAGTCGACAGAACATGACGTCATGAAATCATTCTTTCTGTTTCCCTCTCTCTCTCTCTCTCTCTTATTTATGACTTAAATTCTAACTTCTCAAATTGAACCGACTAAAATTCTGTGATCTGAAATTCAAAGACATCTTTTGGAATTTCACGAATGAACGAAAGATAAAAAAAAAAGGAAAGGGAGACAACTGATAGAAAGAAATGTAAACAAAAGAAAAGTGAGTAAAAAATAAAATAAAAAAGAGAATGTATTAGGGAAAATATGAAATAAAGAAAAAAGAGAAAGAATGAATGACAGTTGTAGCTATCAAACTCCTTCAATTATAACGCTTGTTGCTTTCAGCTGTTCGTCATTCTAATCTATGTGGAAGTGGCTCACAGGAAAAACTATGCGTGCTGATTTGTCACGTGTTCGCTCTGTAGTCTGGGGACAGACAGCGACAAATGAACCACACTCAGTTGCAAGAAAAAAAATCAAAAGTTACAAAATAGACGTCTTCGTATCATTTTTAATTCGAGGGAATATGATCTCATGACTGCCCTTTTCAAGAATAATAAAATTCCGACTATGAATAACGAGAGAGAGCTTCACAGTCCTACCTTTATGCTTAATACAAGAGATTGCAAAGCATCTGCATATCACAAGACAGCACAATATATCAGGGGAAAAACAGGACTCCTAAACATAACAGAAACTGATACAAAACTCAAATGGCAATGGGCTGGTCATGTTGCAAGATTGAAATACAACCGATGGACATCACGACTCACATCATGGATCCCAAGAGATCACGTGAAACCTAGGCCGGCAGGATACAAGATGGAGAGACAAACTAGACAAGTTCAGAAAGTATTGGCTCTGCAACGCCCATGATACAGATGAGTGGCCAATCCTGGGGTAGGTCTATGTCCAACAACGGGTGATAAAAGACTGAAGATGATGATGTTTAGAGACCATTATGAAAATTGCGATCAATTAACCAGAGATCGCTCGGTTATTTATTCCTCCTTTAACCAATCAAGAAGTGTGTGTCCTATTTCCTATTTTGATAGAAGAGAAAAAAAATCAATGATGATTCTAAAATGGTCATCACAAACAATATTTTACTTCACGTTCCTTCGGACAAAAATGCAAAAAATATTTCTTCTATTATCGGTTGACCAACTGGATGGTTTGTGATGATTCATTCAAGAAATTATTGATTATTCTTAGTCTTTGTGCGATCGGCTGGACATGTTGCAAGAATGTCAGACAACCGCTGGACACCACGACTCACAATATGGGTCTCCAGAGACCACAGGCGAAATTGTGGCCGACAGAAATTAAGATGACTTGACGAGCCAGACAAATTTAGGAAATATTGGCTCGGCGAAGCCCATGATAGAGAGGTTCAGCGAATCTTAGGAGAGGTCTATGTTTTCGATGGACACTAAAAGGCTGCTGCTGCTGATGATGATGATGATTTATTTTATCTTAGTTCGTTTAGTAATTTTGTTGGTTACTCTCGTTACTGTTATTGAAGCTCTTATCGAAAGACACTGTATCACGTACCTAGGTGGGTTGTCTTGTTATTTTTTATTCATTGATTTTTTTCTCTCTCTTGATCGTTTTTACTTAATAATTCAGGCTTTTGCTTCATCTATTTACCTGTGAATAACTATAAAATTAAACATGTTAGTCTTTCACCAACAACATCTTTGGGGTTGGGTGGATGGAAAAGTATATCTGAGGTGATACCACGCTCCCGTGTCTTATAATTCTTATAGTATGAATGCTTCATTAAGAAGAAAAAAAACGTTTTCTTCTTTGTTCTCCCTTTCGAAGAGACCATTACATCTATAGTGAATTCGATCCTCACCAAGCCCCAACAGTGTCAGAATTTTTCGGACGATCGAACTCCATCTTGTTGTGCGTTGTGAACACGATGTTCCGACCGATCCTTTCTTCAACCTTCTCCAGGTGTACTATCCATAAGTGACTATCGGGAGGATGTATTGATTAGGATTATTGTGATCGACTTGTTTTTTAAGGTTGAGCTTGCTCTAAAAGGGCTCGCCATCCTAGGGTGATTCTTCGCTTGATCTCTTCCTCTTTCGTGGGTTTCATGGAGATTTGCTGTCCTAGGTAGATATAGTGGTCTATTTTCCCCAGTTATACATCTTCAATCTTATGTCCTATTCACAATGTGATCATTGCACATGACTTTTGTTTTACCGAAGTTTATGTGTAGGCCAACTCTCTTGCTTTCTTTATTTAGTTCATCAAGCATTAGTTAGTGTTCATGTAGGTTCTCTGCGAAAAGGACAATGTTGTCTGCCAACATTAGGTTGCTCAGATATTCGCCGTCCATTTTGATTCCTCTATTTTCCCAGTCCAGGTTTCAGACGAACACTTTATTCAATCCAGGAGAAAATTGTTCTCATTCCGCTGTCAATACTAGAAGATGCTTACTTATAGCTTCTTTATTCGTTCTTGTGATGCCAATTGTCTGCTTCTTCAACTGGAAAAAGGGGTATGAATTTTTCCCTAAACCCGACCAAGGGACCGATCTCAGGACGGAAAGGTAACTAGATGCACTTTTCTCCCACAGATCGTATTTGAAACGTAGCTTTTAAGGGAAAGTTCCATTTTTTAAAGAAACAAACATTCTAAACGACCTCACAGGCGTTCGATCAAGGGCGTGGCGACAGAAAAAAAAACAAAACAACGCTCTGGTCCCATGGCCCGTCGGTCACGGAGGCAACCAACTAAGTTATCATCCGTCATCTCCACCTTGACACCTCCCTGTACAGGTGGAAGAGGAAATAAAATAAAATTCGTGAAAATAACCTCAGGATTTTTTTTTCTTTTTCTTTTTTACGGTTGTTCAAGAATCCGGAAAAATGTTTCGATAAGTCAGATGTCAGTAGGCAAATGGTAGACAACTGAAAAATTCCCACGTTATCCGTCGAATGTTTATTCTGGCAGAGAATTCTGCTAACCTCGAGTTTCTATTACCTTTTCTGAAATTGCTATTAGAAACAGTCAAGCAAAACTGTCAGCAAAAATGTAAACATAGGTTTTATACACTTTTTAAGTCGGTCTGTCTTTCTATCTGTCTACGTATGTTCTGCATGTATCACACGTTCTGGTCACGCCTATGGAGCTAAAGGGATGAAATTTCAAAAATTTACTTTTTATTACGTTTACAATTTTTTTTTCTATTGAATACCTCGCTTAGATAGGTTTTTGGTAGTAAATTCAATTTACAATGTAAGTTTATGCTTAATTAGTCCCCTGGCTTGTGTTCAGCGGCGTTCGCACTTGTTTTTGTTTTTTCCATCTATTCCCATTTTAACGATTTTCTTAATTGTTCACCCCTAACACAGCATGCTGCTAAACGACGTTGGTTTCGTGGTGTTTTCTATTGGGTGACTAATCAGACTTGTCTTGAAATAGCGTTTGTCGTGTTTTTTTTCGTACGTTATCAACGTTTTTTTCTGGCACAGTCCAAGACTCTCGCTCCAGAAAATGTTCTTTGCTTTAACGCTTGAGTGTTTCGTTCCTGATAATGAATACATCTTTCTTTCTCTCTCTGTCTGTCTCTGTCTGTCTGTCTCTCTCCCCTCCCTCTCTCTCTCTCTCTTTCTCTCTCTTTCTCTCTCTCTCTCACATACATACACACACACGTCATAAACACGTACACACATGCACGTACTCTTTTTCTGTTTCTCTCTCTCTTACACATTCAGTTTCTTTTTCTGTTTGTGACATATATTTTCTCTTTACTTTTGTCTCATACACAGTCTCTCTCTCTCTCTCTCTCTCTCTCTCTCTCTCTCTCTCTCTCTCTCTCTCTCTCTCTCTCTCTCTCTCTCTCTGATTCTTTATCTTTCATAAACACGCACACGGACACTTGTTTCGAGAAAGGGAAAGGGAGAGAGGAAGAGATAGATAGATAGATAGATAGATAGATTGTGTGACTGTGTATACATCGGTTGCAGTCCCTTGGTGTGACGGAATACAAAAACACATGGCTGATTATCACATCAGTGGATTGACAAGGAATATTGAAGAGAAAATGCAATAACATTATTAAATCTTCATTTTCTGTGTAGATCTTTAGTTCGAACCCGCCTAGAGTATTCAAGTTCAGTCTGGGTACAAAAGAAAACAATAAACATGGAATTAATAAAAAGAGAACAATAAGTCAAGTACCTGGAATGGCTAACCTAACTTATGAAAAACGCCTCTGTAAACTAAAGCTACAGACTCTTAGATTTTGGAGAGTAAGAGAAGACATGCTAGAAATATATAAGATCTCGAACGGAAATTATGACAAGGGGTTGGTAGCTTCATCAAAAAGTGGGAAGAAATTGCACAAAGAACAGGAAACAGAGGGAACAACTAGAAAATATGTAGCAACAAAGAGCCTGACTGCATATAAGAAAATATAGTTTCAATATCCGCATAGTGTGAATAGGGAAATGTGAATTCTCTTAAGAACAGACTTGGTAAATATAAGGATATCTATGAAAGCATAAGTACTCGAATTGGAAAGGTTTTAGTGTATCTGTTGTATCGACGGTTTTAAATTCAGTACAAAATCTTTATGCAATGAAAAGTTGTGGTCAATTTTCATTATATGTATTGTTTCGGAACAGAATATAATAAGATAGATTGTAAAAAGTATCAATAATGAAAAAAATGCCTCATAGAAAAACCCAGAAAACTTAAAGATTTTTTTTTTTTATTTTAAATAAATATCGAACTATAATTCATTGGGCTGCAATTCGTTCTGGTTTCCTTCTCATTAAGTTCGAAAAGATTAAAAAAGACTTAGTTTAAGTCAGAATCTGAGATGCTTTTTATACACATATATGTTAATATTAGAGTGAGATGACAATTTAGAAGACCGTCTTGTAAAAAAGAGATTTCTCAGTTTATTTGACATTTCGCCAGTCCACCCAGGCTTCTTCAGAAAAAAAGATGCTTGAGATACAAGAAAGTGTCTGTTATATACACTCCATGTCTGGTTGTGGAAGGATCCACTGATCAATAATCTCCATCATGATTTTATCTCCATCACTTTTTTTCTAAAGAAGTCACAACGAACTAGCAGAACGTCAAATAAACTAAGAAATCTGATTTGTACACAACCAGGTCTTCTGAGTTGTCATTTCACTCTGATGTCAGATAACTTATAATCAATGTCAATAGACTGGTATATATGTATGTATGTATGTATGTATGTATGTATAAGGAGCCATTCTCTTGGGGATTGCCATGTTCTCATTAAAGGCAGTATCAAATCAGAATTGTACACAATGTTAGTAGAGTCCTGTATCGTCGTTGACAGGAGATGATGCTTCTCCAAGCTCTCGTGACGTCGTCTACTGGTCTCTTTGATATCGATTCCCGCTTAGATTTTCATTTCTTGTAGAAATATTACGTCTAGTTGGTATTTTCTTTTGGTAAGCCCTGGTCTAGTTGGGTTTTTTTTTTCGTATTTTACTGTTTCAATGACACATTAAAGGTCGCTAGTTGGTGTAGGATTGGTTTCATTGTGTTGATCTTGTATCCTTGTCTTCGTCTGATCGGTTTTGGGACCTGCGATAACTCATTAGACTGATAATTGATAATTAGCCGACTATTCGTCGGCCAATAAAGAGGACACTGGGTTACCCGAACAATTTGAAAATGCAAGAAGTAGAAGAAAAAAAACAACCTTTTATTTAATGTTGACCTCACTTTCTTGATTCTTCTTGATTTTTCGAAGTTAATATTGATTTCTCCTCGAGTATCGTTTTTAGATAAGAATAAAAATTATCTCAAGGTTGAATGAACTATTTTCAAATTCGACGAGAGAGGGTAAAGAAAATCACTGGTACAGCAAAATTGAATGAGTAATTAGCATCTACCAATTTGTGTATTTATAAAATAGTTTTGGGATTTCAAGTTTTCAGAAAGACAGTGGCATCCTTGTCGAAATTATCGATAGATAGATAGATAGATAGGTAGATAGATAGATAGGTAGGTAGGTAGGTAGGAAGGAAGGTAGGTAGATAAGAATAGACCGGGGTAGAAAGATACCATTATATATTGAAATATGCAGAAACTTGGTTAGGTAGGGAGTGCGAGGAGGAAAAAGACTATTATACATAGATAGATGAATAGACTGAGATAGATAGATAGATAGATAGATAGATGGATAGATAGATAGATAGATAGGTAGGTAAGAATAGACCGGGATAGAAAGATACCATTCTATATTGAAAGATGCAGAAACTTGGTTAGGTAGGAAGAGCTAGGAGGAGAGAGACTATTATACATAGATAGATGAATAGACTGAGATAGATAGATAGATAGATAGATAGATAGATAGATAGATGGATAGATAGATAGATAGATAGGTAGGTAAGAATAGACCGGGATAGAAAGATACCATTCTATATTGAAAGATGCAGAAACTTGGTTAGGTAGGAAGAGCTAGGAGGAGAGAGACTATTATACATAGATAGATGAATAGACTGAGATAGATAGATAGATAGATAGATGGATAGATAGATAGATAGATAGATAGATACATACATACATACATACATACATACATACATACATACATACAATTATATACAGAAAGATGAACAAACTCTAGTAGGTAGAGAGAGTGGGACTATTATATAGATAGATATGAACAGAATTTGATTGGTTGATTGATAGGTAGACAGACTGATAGATAGATAAATAGATAGATAGATAGATAGATAGGAAGGAACAAAGACAAACAAATATTGTTTTCCAGTCATGAGGCTTTTTTTTACGCGTACCTAAAACCACTTATACAATCTCTGGATATGAAGAGGTCTTTTGTTTCCCTTGCGACAGCAACTTAATTGTAAATCTAAATCCCACCTCAGCCTCAGTATCATTAATCTTTTATGTAGCCCCACTCCCTATTCTTCTTCTTAGTTCAACCCCCACCCCCAAACACAAGATGTGAGACACTTCAGGTGACCCCTCATTTATCAAGCGTGGGGCCGACGACATAGCAATCATGGCCCAAAAGAAATGATCACTTTTTTTCCCCCAATCAAAACAATCACTTAAAAACAAATCGTGAGGATTTTATAAACTTTTTTTAAAAGCGTTTTCAGGTTGTAAGGAAAAGTTCACTCAAATTTCAACGAGTTAGTATACGCAAAATCTCACCTTGTGCAATTCTTTCCTTGTACCGAAAGTATGTATGTACTGGATGCTTGCACCAAAGTGAACCTCCATTGTTTCAAGATAATTTTGGCACAGCCACTCTCTCGTAGCTAATAAAAGTGTAATGGCATGTTTTAATATTGTAAAGTATTTAGTTAAGATTTTGTTTTATACCTCAAGGGGGGAACTCGCGCCCAATTTGGTCACATTTTGACTTTTATGGGTTTTTACAACATGTTATGGAAAATCTATTTCCATTCGAATGTTATATAATAATGAGGCCTTTGAAAAATATTTCTTATGCCTGGTGCTGTTTCTATATAGGGTGTAGCAAACAGTGAGTGGCGGACTGACACAGGCAGCAGTAATATTTTTTATTGAAAAGTTGTTTATATCATATTAATATTGTATATCGTATAAATATACAATGTAAATATTGTATGAAAAGCATAAATAATGTGAATTTTTTGTCTAATCTAGAATAGATAAATAGAATGCCATATATGAGATTTTTTAGTTATAAAAAGTTCGATCACGATTTTCTCAAACTCAAGTGAGATCTCCTCCCTTATTTATGAACTGATTTTCATGAAGCAAACTTCATTTTGAAGGGAGATATGTTGAAAGTATTTTTTTGAATTTTTTTTTCAAATTCTTTTTTGAAAAATTTCAAAATTCTAATGTTTATTTTTTCCCCAAGGTCGTGCCCCAACCATTTTTTTTTTAGATTTTTCAAAAAACGCTCTCTAGAAAATATGTCCCCGTATAGGTCTGAATGATATTTTCTATAATTGCAGATAGTTAGGACAACAATGCGAGTTTTTTCTAAAAGCTACGCAGTTCATTATTATTATTATTATTATTATTATTATTATTATTATTATTATTATTATTATTATTATTATTATTATTATTATTATTATTGTTATTATTATTATTATTATTATTATAATAATAATAATAATAATAATAATAATGATAAAAGAAAAACAGCGAAGACATTATAAAGAGGGGCCGAAGCAGAGTAACAAACAACAAAAAAGCAGCAAACAAAGGAGCAGCAAGGTAAACAAGGAAAGAAAAATGGGAACAGAGAAGACTATATGGAAAATTCAAAAGACGGATACAGGATATTGCAGATGATAAATCATGGATATGGCTACGCAAAAGAAACCTGAATAGAGAAACTGAATCGTTTATCATCGCAGTCAAAAACAAATGCATCAGGACAAATTATGCAAAAGAGTAAATCGATAGAGCCCAAAAAACAGCAAATGCCGTCTATACGGAGATAGGGGAGAGGCTGTAAACCATAAAACTAGTGAATGTAGTCAATCAACCCCGAAGATGTATGAACACAGATAGCAAAAATGATACTCTGGGAACTGAGAAAACGAATAGGATTCAACTTAATATCTTTGGTACAGTTCCGAGTGCACCTACTACTACTGGTACTACCCTGACATTCATGTTTCACACCTTTTCAACTCCCCTTGCCAGGTCCTGGTATTTCCTAAGAGTTTCACTCCCTTTTGTATATACTTTGTTAAATCAAAGCCCTTTCAACTGACTGAAATGTTCTCCGGTTATAAAATGTGTATGCATACACAGCCTAGTGGGAACTATGATTGTCGGAGGAAATCAAATTATATAAGTATGATATAATTTAAGGAAAATCACAGATACTTACATTTGTTTTCCGCCCTACTACTAAGACATCAGCAAGAGTCAAATTATCAAAGTTGTCATATATATTATGAATAGTAATAATTGTTGCATTGATGCAGACATGAATATACGGATACATAGCTGTTGGGTTTTGCGCACACGCTTTTCTCGAACCCATTTTTGCCTTTTCTGTTTGCTTTAGCGTGACAGAAACCAAAAAACAAAACAAACGAAAAAGTGACTTTGGCTTTTAAACAGTAAAATGCCACATTACGTGTTCCAATCTCTGGTGCCAAAGCAGGGTGTATTTAATACATTTTCACACACACATGTGTAGCCCCCGCACGTACACATACGCATACATGCACACGCAAACACGCACACACGTACACACACATATTCCCCAGACAACGCAACAGAGAGGCACCAAAAAGGGCTTCTGGGATTCACTAAAGGAAGACCTTTACATTCTGTGAAATTGACTAACGTAACTGGACAACAAAAACTGCAGACTGATAGATATGGCGCTACACAATCTTCTGGGTTACCCAACTGCTGGATCAGGGCAAAGGTGAGGCAGCGCCATGACTTTGGTGCTTACCAATGACAGTCTTTCCCTTGTATCCGAAGTGGAAAAATCTACCCGTCTCATGGGGACCCCGTTGGCTACCGGCACTCCTGTGACAGACGTGCTGTCCCCTCCTGAATCGTTGTCTCTCTCTTTATATATATATATATATATATATATATATATATATTATAAACCCTTTTATAAACAGACATCCTATCACCGGATTTCATAAATACCGGACAAGATACTGTTCATTGCATATAATTCGTCCGCCAGGATTCGTTCGAGTTCGAGTGATTCGTTCACGTAAACAAATTATGACAAAATGTTTTTTCTACGCAGTAGAGTAGGATGGACCTTTTGGACTAGATCTGACATTCGTTTTTTTCCGGAATTCCTTCTTTTTTCAGAAAACTTATCTCCTGTAGGAGACACGATTTGTGTGTGTGCGTGCGTGTATGACCATACTAAATCTTACGGATTCTGCGCTTTAATTGGGTATGAAGAACTTCTCTAGCAATGGTGATAACGGCCTGCCTCTATTGTAAACCATTAATTGCGGTTACATTTTAGACATTTATTCCATTTGACCGCACGGCATTGGGAAAACCCAGGAGTGACTGTTGTCTGCTAATAAGATATCTTGCAACCAGACTCCAGATTTATCAATATTCAATCTCACTTTTCCTCGGCCATAATCGGAAACTTTCGTTCACAACGTCATCCTTTGAAAAATATACAATTTATCTTCTAGAAATTGGAAACACTAAAATGAAAATTCGGCGAAACAATTAATTTTTGCTAAACTTATAGTTGGATTGTTCTTAAACAATGAAGACATTTTCCAGGAAAATTCTTACGTGCTCCAGCAATGAGATTATAGTTCATATTGTAATTCTAATGTATCAACCTTTCTATCTTAGTACTTTGTGACGAAACAAAAATTGATTATTAAGTAATAAACTCAAATTATAGATTTCTAAAGGTTGCTTCCAATACAGATCTTTTTAGATTTCGGAAATATCAATCTGAATTCAGAAGGAGCCGTCGGACAAAATTCTGCAGATGTCCGATTCAAGGTTGAAACAAACAAGGTGCCTAAAATCGGACAAATCTTGCAACTCTGAGTGTCAGTCTTTCGTGAAGTGACCGGTAGGCGGTAGACACAGCTTCATGCCTCTCACCCAACCTTTTTGATTTACACTCTCAGAGAAGGCAATGGTACACTAATTCGCTCCTTTCATGACCCCTGGAATTATCAGGATTTCTCACAACTCGGCTGTTGTACATTTGACCTCCTTCAGGCGTCTGTTGTAATCGGTATTTTTACCGTTATTTTAATTAGGTACCATCCATTTTCCCCACGAACTATACGTGTGATTAAGAGCAGAATCAATACAAACATTGTTGGACCAATAATCATAATCGACCTTTATCAATTTCATCATTGACACTCGGCAAAGTGTACATTTATTTTACATATCTTATTATAATTCACCAAAAGTCCATCACACCACCTGTCTGAGCCTTCCACAAAAACCACGCGACATCACCCCATGAAATTTCCTGTGTGTACCCAGGTAAGCTTTTCAGCGAATCAGTTTTTGAATTCCCCAAATATGTTTTAGGTGGATTTGATTTACAATGCAAATTCATGGTAGAATGATGTACTCGCCTGAAATGTCAGATTCTGACGTAAATAAAATAACAGCATTAGAGTATATATTTTCAATCAACTCACAAAAAAGACGTAAGAAAGCGTCGTATTTTATCAGGCTTTTTCATTCTCTTAACGCTATTCAATCATTCATTTTCTTTTCCAATCAATTACCCATGTGCTTCTATTTTCCAAGACCATGAAAAGAAACTCTAAAACTCGTTTTTGTCAAGATTCAGTTCTTCGAAATAGTGAGAAAATTATTAAAAAAGTTTTTTTCCGTGCAGTATGATCATCCTTGACTGAATGTAATTTTCGTTTCTTTCGTAAATTTTTTGTTTTTGAGAATAACTTTGAAAGTTTGGAGCAAGTGGGTTGGCTCTAAAATGAGGGATCGATTGATAATCAAGGCATTATGTCAAATTGGACCCTGATTTTGCAGCATCCGATATTCAAAGTAATTAGGTGAATATCTAGAAATAAAGCCACTATCATATGAATTATATGAGTTATCTCTTATTTGATCTAAAATATGGTGCAGAAGTACGAATAAAAAATTCTGAACGTTTATTCTTTGAATTTTTGAATAAATTCATTTTTTCAGGGTTACAGTTGGGGTAAGGGTTAGGATAAGCGATGAGGTTAAGTTAGAGGTTGGGTAGGGGTTTATATTATCAAAAAAAGAAACTGAAAGATTTTTACATTCGAATTCTTTAAGGTTGGTATCAGTGTTGTCGTTGAGGTTGATGGTATAATGTTTTCATTAATGTATATTTTGCATTGGAAAATAGACTGTCAAAAAGTGAGTACCCACTTTAGAAGATATTTCTAAATAACATTTCAAATTGAACATCGGGTTTTGCAAAAGGAAACGCAAAACCATGTGTTTTTTACTTTATCAGTGAATGGTACTTCTATCAGTTTATTTTTGGTTTGTATCCTTTTGGAGAGTTTTTCATTCTCCCTTAAGTTTATTTCCTAATGCCCGGATCTCTTTTATATGACCTTAGGGGGTTGCTTGATTATATTAGGTTTGGTCGTTTTCCTCACGTCTAAGGTAATTATGTTGATTGGATTTTTCTTATGCTGCTTATCTGAATAAGATATCTATGTTAGTTATTTACAGCATATCTACGAGTGCTGTATTAAGTTATGTTTATTAACAGAAATTTTGAGCAGTACCGGCATTTTAACGCTATTTGATTTTTTTCTGTTTAATTATTGTTTCATTTATTTATTTTTTTAAATTTTTTTTTTGATTAGATTAGATTAGATTTCGAATTTATCATTTATCGGTGGCATGGAGTTTCAATATTTTGCATATGTACATTTGTAGTAATATTTTCAATTTTATCACTCTGTCTCCAATAATATGGCAACAATGAAGTACTATTTTCATATTTTTCATTCGTATATCATGAGATGATGTATGGTTGGCTAATCTTAGTTTGAAGAGTGTTTTGACAATATTTCACTCTTTAGGGTTTCTCTTGTGTTGATGTTTCAGCTTGGTATAAAATATTCGAATTGAGACATTTCTTTGCAAAGGGTATCCGTTCATGTTCGTACAATTGCAATCTAGTTTATCATACCTTCTCCATTAGTATAATTTCTGATTACATTATTGTTATGCTTTGTTATGAACGTATCAAAATTATCTGTACAACTATAGCTAATTTTCTGTTCTTTCTTGTTAAATATTTTACTCAATGGTTTGCTCGGGAGTGGGTGTTTTTCTATAAATTGGGTGGATGTTTCTCCTATGTTGGTTTTTACTTGTAGGTTGAATGATAGTGTATACCAGATGATTTTTCTACCTCTATTTTTTTGTTGCTATGTTTTCTTCTCCAGGATTAAACTTCTTTTATTCAAAGTTCGTTTCGGTAAAACTGCTATTCTTTAGAGCTTTAGTATATTCATTTCTAACCTCGTTAAATATTATTTCATTTGAGGAATCATATATTAGTCTAGTTTCTATTGATTTGGGTATCTTTTTAATGATTTTGTTTGGGTGGTTAGAACTATTACTCATATATTCAATGACTGAATTTCATTTTCTATATGGTTCGTGGGTGTTATTGTTTAAATCAAAATAAATTTAAAAAATTAAATAGAAAATGTACAATTCTTACATTAGCTTCGATTTCGACAATAAAGTTATTTTTTCATTTCTGCTACAATGTATTTCTTAATATTTTCGCATTTTTGCGCGTTGCTATTTCTACGAATACGAGGCCGTCGTCCCGGTGTGGTTTTATATTTTTGGAATATAGTTTTCTGGTGAGATTACATAGAAGATTAGGACCAATCAGATCCGATATCTCAGCTGAATCAAGACTGCCCATAAAAGCATCAAAACTGCAAATGTCCATATATATATATATATATATATATATATATATATATATATATATGCCTGTGAGCGTACATACATACATCCGCCGGAATACAGTTACGACAGCTACCGGTACATATATGTATGGTTACCGGCGTGTATAGAAATGCTTTCGAGTGTATACCTACGCCTGAAGGTATAAAGATACGTATAGTTACGCCTGTAGATACGTATAAATATGTCTTCAGACGTGTAGTTATGTAGATGTATAAACACCTGCCTCCATGAGTATGCATAGGATTATAGGTGATATATATGTGCGCCTACAGACGTAACTCTACGTCTGCAGTATAGACACGCCTGCAGACGAATAGTTATGTCTGTTGATGTGTAGATACGCTTTTAGGCGTAGAATCCCGCACATGGGCGTATAGTTACGTCGTTAAACAGTTACGCCTGCAACGCATATATTTTACAGTTGTAGGCGTAACTTTACCTCAACAGGTATAACTATAGGCTTACATTAGGCGTTTAGTTACGTTTTTAAGCATATAATTATTCCTGTGGGCGTATAGTTATGTCCACAGGCGCCTATATATATATACGTATGTGTGTGTGTGTGTGACTTGTAATTCGCTATGTACATTTAGATGGCTGCATTTTGTCTGTGGAAGCGAATTTCGAATTCCATAGTTTTCTGATGTCGACGTGTTTGGCTTCGGTCTGACATTTGCTGACCAGGTGATAGGCATCAATCGAGAAGTATCACTGACATCGATTGATTCATTGATTAGAAGACAACATTGAAAAAGTGGATAGAAGGAGAAAAGGGGGGGGATAAGTGAAAGTGAGAACAAGGAGAAGAAAAGATGAAGGAAAAGAGACGAAGAAGAAAAAAGGGGGAGGAGCAGGAGGAGGAGAAAATAGAAGACGAAAAAAAACAATGAGAGAAACATGAAAAAGAAGAACAAAAAGAAGAGGTGAAGGGAAAAAAGAAGAAAAGGAATAAGGAGGAAGAGAACAACAACAACAATAAAAACAAGAACAAGAAGAAAAAGAAAGAGAAATAAACATGAAGGAAAAGAGACGAGGAAGAAAAAAAGGTAAGAGCTGGAGAAGAAGAAAAAGAAGATGAACAACAATAATAACAACCACAACAATGAGAAAAACAAGAAAAGGAAGAAGAGATGAAGGAAAACAGAATAAGAAGAAGAAGAAGAAGAAGAAGAAGAAGAAGAAGAAGAAGAAGAAGAAGAAGAAGAAAAGGGGCAAAGGGGGGGGGAGACTAAAACATGGAATACAGCTTAGATACGAAAGAAATGTAAAAGTTGCCAGTATGAAGATGATGAATCAAGGAAGAAAAAATTAGTTCATTCCAGGAATGATATGGTGGGAATGTTGATCTTGCATACAACTGCAAAATAAAGGGGAAAAAGAGGAAAGTAAGAAAGAAGGAAAGGAAGGAAAGAGGGACGAAAGGTAGAAAAAACGAAATGAAGAAAGAAGGACAGAAAAAAGGGAAAAAGGGAAAGGAAGAAAAGAAAGAAAGTGGAAAGAAAGGAAAAAAAGGAAAGAGAGAAGGGAGGGAACGAAGGGAAACAGAAAGAAAGAAAGAAAGAAATGAAAAGAAGGAAGGCGATTGCAAGAAAGAAGGATTGACGGGAGGATAGGAAAGAAACGAAGAAAAACAGGACTAAAAGAAAGGAGGAAAAACGGGAGAAATTAAGAAGAAAATAGAGAATGGGGGAGAAAGAAGAGATGAAAAAAGAGAAAAGAAAAACGGGAAAGGAAAACGAAAAGAAAGAAGAAAACAAAGAAAGAAATAGGGAAGGCAGATACTGCAATATAAAGAAAAATTCCTTTTTTTCTCTCCTTCAATTCTTACTTGGTATATTCCGGTTAACCTAAAGCAAAGTGGGCGCTCTATTCTCGACCGAAATCAATGCCTATCTTTTTTCCCGGCAGCCTCTATTCAATGGACACCGGAAGTTTGGTTTCCGGCCGTCTGCGATGGCCGCTCTTCGCAATAGATGTTTAGCTTTGACGACTGTTTGACATGAAATCGTTGTTCTTGGCGATAACCAGGAATTCTTGGAGAAGGCAACAAGAAACGAAAAAAAAAAATATTTCAGAAAACTAAAAAAAAAAGAAAGAAAGAGAACCAAAGAAAAAAAAGAGCATAAAATTCAAAAGCACTCAGAGAACGTATACCTCCGCCAACTCTATTGTCACTAAAAACGAAATGAAAGTCAATACAGGAATAGTTTAGGTGCAGTGGAGGTAAATCCAAAAGAAAAAAAAAACAATCCTGGATCCATCCCAAAATTGAATCGATCCTTCCTTCGCCGATGATCTACCTTCCCACAAAACGTCTTTGAAATTCATGGATAACGTTTGGAGATAGTGGGTGTGGACAAAAGTGAGTGAATAAATGAACTTACGAAAAAAAGAACCATAAGTTCAATGATGCATCCACCACCTGTGGTAGTAGTAGCAGAGAGGATGGAGGATGAAGAGCAGGTAGTCTGTCTTTGAGTCAATTGATTATCGTACTTGTAAAATATTTCGATGTGGAAATAGTCTTTAAATATAGTTTTCCAAAAAATCGTAAATGATCATTTTGAGTGTTTATTGCAATTTTTCACTTTTTAAAGAATACAAAAATAACGTCATCTGCAGCTGGTTGAAAAATCGATTAGAATAATGCTCTTTTAATGTCTCATACCTTTTAATGACGTCACATCTCTTACTGACGTAAAACTTATTTCTTCCTTTCTATTTCTGCTGTTTAAGATTACTGGGACCGACTGATCCACGGACGGAGAAATGGACTGGCCTACCCAAAAGCTTCTGATAGAGATGTGTAGACGTATATGAAAAATATATGTCAATCGAGAAATAAAAAACCCTCTGGATCAGCCTCTCAAAATTTAATCAATCTTTCTATATCCCACAGCTTTAACATCTTCGAAATTCAGTGGGAACTTTTGGTGGGTATTGTTTTGACAGACGGATACGAGTGGATACATGTGCCTCTTCCAACTTGGTTGTTATTGACAAATAATCTTTTTTTAAAAAACAAAGGAACTGATAAAGAGAAAAGTTGGAGAGAGACAAAAATAAAAACGAAATTAGGGGAAATTATTTACGTGCCAAACGATCTCATCCCAGACATTACAGTAAGAGCCATTATTCCCTAAGTGCATACATGCCAAAATCTATACACCAAGGCAGACAAAACACAGATATAGATCTGGTTAGTCACTCAGTAGGGACCGTCACGTGACCAATGTTTTCCCCATGGTATGCTGTGTTGAGGGTGATCAATTTGAAAAAAGATGGTGAAAAGGGACGGGGGTGTTCAATTAAAATTTTTGAGGATCATGAAAAGTTTGAATTTTTACAAAAAAAAAAAAACAGCGTGAAAGCAGCCAAAATCAAACGAATGGACCAATTAAGCATAAAGTTACATTGTAAATCGCCCTGGCTCATCATTCGGGGATGATTTTCAAAACAACCAAAAAAAGACGTAATAAGGAGTAAATGTTAAAATTGACAGCCCTCTAGCTCCGTTGGTACGGCCTGTGCGTAAGGCACGTACATAGTCAGACAGCCACACAGCCAGACTCATTTGAAAGCTGAAGAAATTCATGTCGACAATCTCAGGGGAAAGTTTTGGTTGATGATTTCTAATACGTGCACGTTTCTTGTTTTGACTGCGCAAAAATACAACAGCTAATTTTTGCCCATTTTAAGCGCCATTTTTCAGCAATTTTAGCCAATTTTGAGCTATTTCTCAAACAGTTCAAGAAAATCTAGCCATAAAATGACTTACAATATTTTTTATATTTTTTCAAAGTCGATTTAGCTCGAAAAAAATGCTTCGAGTTGGCAACACTGTCAGCATTTAGCTCGAGTATTCAAATATTCTATTTATCGTGGCTCAGCGATGGAGCACGGGATCACAAGTTCAAAGGTCCTTACTTGAGTGATACTTCAGTAGGGTAGGTTAGTCGAGATTGGCTGTGGAGCGTTAAAGTGTCACTAGGACTACTCTACAATGAGGCAAGATTAGCATAAGGCCAAAAGTGGTGGGCACCCAGTGAGGATCAAACCGAGTAGATGCACACTAATGGATATAGATATAAGTATGATAATGCTTTCATGATTTCCTCTACAGGAAAACTAAAATATTGTAATCGTTAATACATGTGACGAGTCTGGTTAGTCATTCAATTGAAGTCATCACGTGATTATCGTCTTTTGGCAGCATGCTGTGTTGGGGGTGATCAATTGAAACAGTTGAAAACTGAGAGCTGATCAATGAATGAATTACTTCTTTTACTTTTTGGTGGGCTGTGATCACAAAAAAGTGTGAGTACCGCCGGACATAAACCAAGGAATTAATAAACTTACATTTGAAATTTAACCCCTATAGTCCCGATGTCCATTGCTACATACCTGCATAAGAAAACCACCTTAAAAACTGAAGAAACCCATGTTAACAGTTTTGTTGACAGTTTCAATTGATAGTTTTTAACATATGACAACCTCTCTCTGACAAATACGTTTAATAAATTTGTTTTTTTTAATTTGGCAACAATAGCCGAAAAAAACGGACAAAGGAGCAAGACTTGGGCGAGATTGAGACCGCCTTCTCACTGCTGTCTGTTTTTCTGCTTATGTCATTGTAATCTACCCCAAAGACACATTGGAACCTAGAGAAGACGATGCCAGACATGGTAGGAGAAACATATTGGCCACTCCTGATTCCAAAGGAAATAGAATTTGAAAACACATCGACCATCTTTTACGGATCGAATCGTGTCACCCTACGGTATTTCCCTCAACCAAAACTGTCAATATCCACGTTGTTTTCTCCAATATTCAAGTGGGTCTGGTTGTCTGTCTATCTGGTTGTCTATATACAGTATTGTCAAATTATTGTGCACTTTTTTTTTCGAAATTGGCCTCTACCATGTTTAAATTTTATTTAAACTATGAATACTTAAAACAGTAGTGCATGTTCTTTTGCATTTTGAATTCTGAATTCATTTCATTTTTCTGTACACGGAGAATTTGAACCATAGTTGATCCAAAGCTAACTTTATCTCATCCTGGCCCAAGATGGTGGCTGATCTCAGGTGAACTAGCATGCGCACTTAACACTTCCTGTTACCAGCCGTGGGTCTAACTTTTTACAGTAACAGGTCTCAAGTTAAATCTTTGATTTATACTGATCGTCGTCTTGTTATTGTCTTATTTTTTTAGTTGAAACATGCTTCCGTCTACTCTTTCTAACACACTGAGACACATTTTCACCATTTTTTAGTTTCCTCCTAACGTTGAAAACACCTTTCCTCAATATTCCCACTTTCTTGCTATATCATCACAACTTAAGGAGGTATCTTTCTGCTGAATCTCTGCTTTAACCCTTTTCCAGTGGCTCAAATCTTCACCAGATCCCACGATAACGATATTAGACAAACATGCATGGTTATCACAACTACGGGAGTTACATGTTCAATTTCAGACTTGTTCTAACTGCCCACTATTTACCTATAGCTATGTAGGGGTTAATTGATATATTTCCCAATGGCATTAATGCAGATTAAATACAATAATGTTCCAACCTGGCTGTCTGTCGTGGACAACGCCTTAAACAATCAATGGAAATTAGTCTAATCTTAGCATATGATGTAAACGCCCACAAACTAATGTATTCAAAAGCATATAAGACCATTCTTTCTCCTGAAAAAAATGTCTCTTAAGATTAACATTCGTAGTCCAGTCCTACATCGGCCAGAATTTGTGGGGGTCATAAAACTGTGTGATAAACATTAAACTAGAAGAATTCAGAGAAATGTTTTTTCCTAATATTCCCTGTTGAATTAATGGGGTGTCTTATTTGTCATCAAATCTGTCTCACTATTTCACAAAATGCCATAATATTGCTTGCAAAATGCACTTAAAGACTAAAAGAGACATGCCTAGTGATTCACTTAATAGAAACCTTCATGTGACCAACGTCATTTGGCAGTATGCTGAGTTGGGGATGATCAATTAAAAAATTGAAAAAAGGGGTGAGTAATGCATAGAATACTTCTGTCTCTTTTTGTTGGGCACTAGTTACTAAAAAGTATTTGAAAAAATTAATTTTTCAAAAACCTGCATGGCAAATTGATCCCCACCCACACTAAAAATTTATTTAGGGGTGAAGGTTTTGAATAAGATTCTAGACATAATATTAAATGTTTAAATTTGCAGCCCTTTAGCTCCAGTGGTGTGGCTTTTACGCGTAATACATACATGAAATGGCATCCATTCTGTCTCTACAGACAATGGAATGTTCCTCCAAGGTGCATGCCTGGAAGAGGATCCTGGGGTGACCAATCATCAGAATTCCCCTCTCGGTGTTGCTGTAGTTCAGAGGAAAGCAGAGAGCAATACGCCTTGCATCAGCTTGGCTGCAGGAGCTGCCGGGAGGACATCTAAGGAGGACTGCCCTCCGTGGTTTCGAATCAGAGTTGTCCTTCTCTTTGACTGGTTGCCTTCCCAAGACTGGAAAGTCCAATCTACCTTACTATTTTACCTGTAGCTGGGAAGCGGGAAGAATAAATGGAGTCATGCCTCCCCAAAGGGTATTTGTGCAAAATGAACATAACCAGCCTCAACCAGAGTTCTATTTTCCGAGCTGCTACAAACTACGCCGATCACACCTCACTCATGCATAAGTATATACATACATAGCCAGCAAGCCAGCCAGACCAACTTGAAAACTGAAGAAACCCATGTTGACAGTTTTGTTTGACGGTTTCGAATTTTGAAGAAGTATATGTTATGACACTTGTCTGTCTACCTTTCTGCCTGCCTGTCTGTCTATCTATCTGTCAACACGATATCTCCAAAGGTTCTCAATAAACTCCGATCAAAATTTTTGGAAGGTTGGATAATAGCCTACCAAAGATGTAATAGAATTTGGGGGTTGGATCTTGGAAATTGCTTCTGAACAAGAGATTGTTTTTGTTTTGTTTTTTCCTTAGTATCATGCAGGAGAGGAGATCAATAACAGATAGTCATCAAAATAAGCTAAATCTAAATTTCCAGAGAAGTAATTCAATATTTGTACATTTGAAGTTCTCCCCTTGGTTGTTTTTAAATATTATATTCCCATCCAGCTTTCTGTCAGTGCACGGTGTTGGCAGAGGTGTGCACTCTCCGAGTGCTTTCTTGTTTCAGTCATGTCGTTTAAACGGGGCAATCAATTTTGATGGAAATATCGCCTGCTGTTGTATTTGGTATATGTCTCTTGGGACAGGGATAGTGTCAGAAATACTTAAAGGGGTCCGACAGCTGGGTCGGGCAAGGGTGGGGGCAAAATGGGCAACGGTGAAGGGTGTTGTTTGAGATGGGGTTACGACAATTAATTGATTGTGGGGTCTGGAAAGACAGAGAACAGTTGGGTGGGGCTGTAGAATGAAGTGCAGAAAGAGGAATTGAAATAAATAGAGAGAAACAAGGCATGGATTAAACCAAAAAGAAGGGACGAAAATGGAACAATGAAAACAAGAAAAGAAGAATGAAAGAAAAATATTGAGGATGAGAACAAAGGCAGGAAAGGAAGAAAGAAAGAAATTAAAGACCCAAAAGTAAGAAAGTTGAGTAGAAAGAAAGAAAGAAAGAAAGAAAGAAAGAAAGAAAGAAAGAAAGAATAAATGAAAAGAAATTCAAGAAGAAAGGGACAGGAAAAGTGTGTTTCAAACAATTTTCGACCGATCTATGCTTCAGCCTTCGCCAGGGGCATAACTCGACAAAAGAGGCAGTCCTTTCTTTCCCCAGTCACTTATGGCAAGACAAAAGGTCATAAATATACCTACAGCATCGATCAAATTTGGCACTGCTAGGTACACGTACGTAACTCTACTGTCAACAAAAAGAAAACATCGGTTGGTATATTGATAACCACCTCTGCTTCACCATAATTGACTCGAAATTAAGAAAAAAAATGTTTGCCCTTTTTCTTACCTAAAAGATATGTTAATCCAAACGTTGTGTTGACAACATCAAGCGGGCAAAGAAGAAATTCGATCGTCCAAACAATATTTGGCATGGCATTGACCCCTCCCAAGGATATACAGATATACGAATTTTTTTTTAGGACAGTGTTTTTATGAATGATGAGAGCACAATATCGGGGATAAAGTACATATATATATATATATATATATATATATATATATATATATATATATATATATATAAGGAAGCGAAAGATTTTCAGAAAGATTGGGTCACATCTAAAAAAAGTAGTTGTCCTTGAACAATCACTCATTTGAGTCCTGATCAGATTTTATGCTCCATTGATCAGATGGGAACTGACGATCTTGGCGTAAATACTCTTCTCTTGTATCTCCGCTGGCTTCAATAAAAGTTAAACGAACGTCCTTTTCTGACTCAGTGGACGATGTTGAATCGAAATCACGAGGGTGCAAGCCTGGGTGAAGCGTATGGAGATCCTGTGATGCCTACACGACGAAATCCCCCTCTCTACCTCGCTGGTGAAGACCAAAGGAAAATGGAACGATATGTTTTGCATGAGGTTGTCTGCAGGAGCTGCCAGGAGGGAATCTAAATTGTCATCCAAACTCCTTAAAGGTACCTCACTCCCTCATTAGGAATGAGAATATTCGTTTTCTAAACTGATTACTAACTATGGCTAGAGAGCACTGCCTGCCCTGCTATTTACCCTCAGCTAAAATGAGAAGAAATTGGTAATTTTTTGGCTTGAGTTGACAGAAAAAGGGAGATAACTATTAGAGACACTCGACCTGATCTTTTTGTATGTTTTTTTTCAATAAATTTATTTGCTAACCTAAACAAAACAATTACCAAGATACGCATTCACCCCTTTCCTGAGGGCATGTGCGAAATTAACAGACTGTGTAGCTGGTGACAATTTTGCCATAATGAAATGTCTATAATAAATATTGTTAAACTACGATCCAAGTCTGGAGTTGACTCTGTTTTTCACCATAATAAGAACAACCCTGACCAAATTTAGAAGAGTTTGTTTGTCTATCCGATCACGTTGAACCAAATCGATTTATAAAATTACAATTTCCTGTGATTTGAATGGTGATTGGAAAGCGGCTCTCTTACCAACTGAGCTAAACTGACCTACGAATGTATTTCGTGTACATATAATTCAAAAGATGCAATTATCTTTTAAGTTGGAATATATGTAGGAGTTTGACACTGCAGCAGCCTTGTCTGTTTGTATAAACATAAAATAAACCCACCATCACAGTCAATAACTAAACAACCGTAGCGTCAAGGTTAGCGTTGCCGAAAAATTCGCAGCCGTTTAGGAGACAATAGGAGATATACACGCAAAATAACACACAAACATTCATCAAATTTATATTATATATATACTTGCTATCACAGTGTAGAATCTATAGAATCAGGATTTTCATTTTTTGAAGAAGAAACTGTCGAAATAATGTCCCCAAAACGTCTATAAAGCTTTTCTCCAAAAAATAAAGAAAGCATTCCTTGAGGGTGTCTAGAAGAGAAATGATGCCGAGTCTGTGGTCAAAACGGCATGGCCAGGAGTTTGGGGGCCTTTGCTGGCTAAAGTTGGTCAATAATGTCCTCACGATAGCTATGGAAAGGCTTCAAGCACCTAAAGTAGTGTCAGTCACCCAACCAGACACTATTTTACACATAGCTATTGGGAAGGGAATGGATTCTTACCTTTCCCAAAGCACATTACTGCGTAGGGAATTTATTTCTGTCCAAGACCCATGCCTCTAACCGTCTGGCCACCGGCACTTTCAATGTTAGAAACAGTCATACAAAACTGTCACCAAATCATATTTTCTTCAGTCTTTAAGCTGGTTTGGTTGGCTGACTGGCCATGTGTATTTGTATTTATGTATCATGTATACAGGCCGCACTAAGGCAGCTAGGAGACTGAGAATTTAAACATTTAAAAAAAACTTCCTGCAGCAGCCCCATTTTCTTTAATCGTTTGTTCTTTTCACGGCCCAAATAACTGCTCCAACATCCAAATTTTCATTTTGCTTATTATTCACGGTCTCTATCTGCTCCATTTGTTTCTTTCAACAGAGATAATTATGTTTTTAAGGGATGGATATATGATCCGACAGAATGATTGTAAATTGCATTATATTTTATTGAAACTCTATTTGACAAGATCTGTTATTACGCGACAAATTATCATTTGGCTTAGACAGCGTGAAAAGAACAAACAATTAAAGAAAATGGGGCCGCTGCAGGAATTTTTTTTTTGTCTTTTACCCCCCTTTCAAATGTGTTTTTAATGGGGGTTACCGTTTGCAATATAAATTTGTGCCAAATTGTTCACTGAGTTCGTGTCTAGAAACATTAACATTTGTTTGTTTTTTTTCTTCAAATCAAGACTGTTTTAGTGATCACTGCTCAACAAAAGGTTAGTGAAGTAGTTTATCCATTGATATCCCCTTTTTTTCAGTTGATCCTACCCCTGCCAATACAGTATGACGCCGAAAGACGTTGGTCCTATGACGGTCTCTATTGATTGACTAATCAGACCCATCTATCTTTCTATTGATCGGGTGTGTAGTAATGAGACCGTCTCAAGCTATCCACCGACGGCGCCTAATCTGACCTGATCGAATCATCGTCGGTGTTGATGTACTTTGACTGATCCATGTCATGTCGTCGTCGCTGACCTGACATTTTCCTCTCCGCCATCTTCTTGTCTAACTTGCAACCAAAAGCTTCAACCTGCTCCTTTGTTTCCCCTATCCCCATACCTCTCGTACAGTACGCACCGACCAGGCGACACTTATCATTCTGTGTTCGGCGCTTTCCTGAACACCGTTAGGGCAATTGAAGACCTCTGATCTAGACAACCAGCACGTAGATATAGCCAATCGCTTCCAACATCGTAGCCTGGGTCAGTTGCAAAGGTCTGGCTGGGTGCCAGATACCTTGACCACCTTGATCGCGATGATACGAATGAAAAGTGGCCCCGGGTGCTCGGCTGAGGAAAGAGCGGTTTTCACAAGACATACGTCGGTGATTGTTTTGAAAAGGTAAGATTAAACATTATTTTGCCGTCATTTTGAATTTGGCCGATTTTTTTATTGGTATAGGTGGCTACGTTTTTAAAAATGGCTATTGAGTACGTTTGAATGTACCTATTCCAACACCGATGAATACTAGGGAAAATTAGAAACATTAACCCCACACATACCTACTAAACTGCACCTACACCTACCTTCTAACCCTAATCCCAACTTACCTACTAAGCTCGACCAGAAACATACCAACTGAATAAAGCCCTAATCCTACCGACTAACCCCTACCTTAAACCTACTTACTAATGCTAACCCCAGACCGACCAACAAACTCTAACTCTAACCTACCTACTAACTAAAACATACCAACTAATCCTAAATCTACCTACTAACCCTAACTTTAAACCTACCAACCAACCCTAAACCTACGTAATAACCTTAACTACATGTCATATAGGCTCCAAGGTTAACGGTATTTTAGATCGAAAATATCGTTATTTGATCAATGGTACAAATCTGGCCACTTTCAACCATTTAAAATTGCAAATAGCGTCCATCTCGTTTACTTCTCATGCAATTATTGACAATTTTTAATCTTACCTGTTCTAAACATCCTGGCTGCGTGTCAACATAGATTAGTATCTTCACTAATAATGAATAGTGTGAGATTCTTGATAGACTCTACCGCTTAAAGGTGAGAATTTTGCTGATAAAAAGGTATCCTACACACTACATCTACCTAGGACAACGAATCTCCATGAGACCGTCAAAAGAAGAAGAAATCAAGCGAAAAATCACACTAGGATGGCAAGCCTTTGGCAGAGCTAGCTCAACCTTCAAAAATAATTAGATCCCATTAATCCTAAAGAGAAGGGTGTATAACCAATGCATCCTCCCAATAGTCACTTATGGAGCTGAAACATGGAACTTAACCAAGAAACAGACCCGTAAGCTGAGAACCATGCAATATGCACATGAAAGAATAATGCTGGGCCTCACATGGAAACACCACAAAACAGCACAACACATCCGGGAAAAGACAAGAGTTAGAGACATCATAGAATCCATAAAAAATCTCAAATGGCGATGGGCTGGCCATGTTGCAAGAATGGCTGACAATCGATGGACATCACAACTCACAACGTGGATTCCCCGAGACCATATGCGCAACCGAGGCCGGCAGAATATTAGATGGAGAGATGAGCTAGACAAGTTCAGGAAGTACTGGCTCCGTGACGCCCATGATAGAGAAGTGTGGCAAATCCTGGGGAAAGTCTATGTCCATCGACGGACGCTAAAAGACTGATGATGATGATGATGATGACACACTATATGGAACGATGGACTCTTCCAGTGAAATGAATTCATTATTTCTTTTCAATAAAATCATCTCATAGAAATAGAAATATATCTGTGATTTTTTCCCGCTGGGATTAATCAGTAAATCATATGAAACATCTCCGGTTAATCACTCAATAGAAACCGACACATGAGTGACGTCTTTTGGCAGCATTCTGTGATCAATCAAACAGTTGAAATAAGAGGTGATCAATGGATGACTTACTTCTCTCGCCTTTAGTTGGATCGCTAGAAACTCCCAATTTTCATAGAAAAGGGGGGGCACAAACCTGCTTCAATTGGTGCGTCTTGATACACACACATATAACCAGCCAGCTGGATCAACTAGAAAACTGAAGAAACCTATGTCGACAGTATTGGTGACAGTTTTAGTCAATGTTTTTCTAAAAAAAAAAAAATAACGGGTCGTGACCAGTAACATATGATGCTTTGAGTTATGGGTGTGCTTTGAGTTACGGATGCTCAAAAAAGCAAAAATATTTTAGTGTCTGTAAAAAGCAACGGGCAGCAAAATCCTTTTTGGTACTATGTAGGGAAAGTGATCTTGATCGTAAATTGTAGAGTTTTACACCCTCGTTCATTCGATGTTACAAACGGTGAACAAATAAAAAGAAATAAGAGAATCAATGAAAAGTCTTTTTGTGGTACAAAGGTAGGATAAGATCATATGCAAAAAAAAATTTTTTTTGCAATATTTGAAATGGCATTGGAATTCTTTTTTTCAAAGTCGTAAGTATTGAAAATTTTATTAAAATCGAATACGGTTATTTTTGACAGATTTTAAATTTTCTCAATTTTTGCCTATTAAATTTTGACAGATTTTTCTACACCCCTTGTTTATTCCGACCGCCGCTTATTAAATTGAGACAGATTTTCGACCAGGCGCTTATTCCAACCCCCCTCGATTATTTCGACCCCCATCCCCGGTCATGAGGCACACCTCCTTCATCTTAATCCAAGTCAAGTGCAAATCATATCTTCATACTCTGCAGTGCACTACCATGCTCAGAACTGAAGTCATGGTCATCTTCAAAAAGGATGGACGAATATTATCATCATCAAATCATTTGTACAGTTCCCAACGTGATACTGTTCCTGACCAATCTTGCCTTTGTTTGCATCCCTTCCTAACTATTATTATCTGTAAGTATCAAATATTACCAATTGATTATAAAGACTTCCCAATCGCAATCGCTGCAGCATGAATAAGTGCATCACCGGGAGACAAATCTAACTAGTTTCTGAAAACTCTTCAAAATATTGTAACAGCTGTATCTCTTTAGCGGAGGGTTCAAGTAGCTGATGTTTCTTCGTGTGTTTCCTTCTCTGTTCGAGCATCGCCGTCATTAACTTGAAATCAGATCGTCGCACAAGTTTCTATGGAATAACTGCACTATTTTGGGTGGCGGAAAGGTGTAGCAGCGGGCCTGCCCTTCCGTCTGTTATTTAGCAAAAATAAAAATAGAATGACCACTTCATACAAGCGACTCCTCACTTAAAATAGTCCTTAGCATAATGACGAAGTAATTATTTTATTGTCCGCTTCGTATCACTTGAGCTCGTTACCTTAGGTGCCAGGCGTTCTTCTGGCCGAGTTAAAAACGACTGCTGCGTTGATCACAATCAACACTTTCTAATTAAGATAGTATTTCTTTGTTTCTTGCAAAGAAGAGTTCCTTCTTCCTTCCGGTTTATTATTATCTTACGGTCACTTCTTGTCTTTCTTTTCCTTCACTTAAGGGGCTTTTTTTTCATTCTTATTACATTTATTTCCTTTCATGCTATTCAACATTCCTTCATCTTTTTTCTCTTTTTTCTATCGTCTTGGTTTTTTTTCTTCATTTTTTTTTCTACAGATTTTTTCGTTATTTTTTCAACAAACTTTTTTCTTCATTTTTTTTTCTGTCGGAATTTTCTTCATGTCTTCTATCTTATTTTCCTTTCTTTCTCTCTGTCTTTTTCTCTCTCAGTTATTTCCTTTCTTTTTTTCTCCCCTTCCAGTTCTTTCTCCCCCCCTCTCTGTCTTTCTCTCTCTCTCGCTCGCGCGCGCGCTTTCGTTCTTCACTCTTTGTTTCCTCTCTCTGAATCTCTATTTCTCCTTTTGTCTGTTCCTTCCTTTCTCTCCTTCTTTTTCCTTTCCAATTTTTTCCTTCATTCTCGTTTTTCTTTCATTCCCCTTTTCGTTTCTTTCTTTTTCGCTCTCTCCCTGTTTGAAACTGCCAACTAAAACTGTCACCAAAACTGTCTACATAGGTTTCTTCAGTTTCCAAGTTAGTCCGGCTATCTAACTGGTTGGCTATGCATGTATGTATGTATGTATGTATGTATCACGCGTAAAGGCAACACCAATAGAGCATCTGAAAATTTGAATATTCAATCCTTACTATGTCTAAAAGAAAACTTTTTCTGTGACAGGGTCAAACATACCCCCCCTTAATAGGTCTTCAGGGGGGAGTTCAATTTATAATGTGAGTTTATGCTAAGCTAGTCGCAGGTCTTTGTCCAGCAACGTTTAGACTTTTTTGTGATCCGACAAGAGGCATTAGAAATAACTTATTAATTGATCACCCCTTCTTTAGATTTTTAATTGATCACCATCATCTCAACATGCTGCCGAAAGATGTAAGCCATGAAACTGTTTCTTTTGAGCGACTAACCAGACCCGTTTTTTTTCTTTCTTCTATTCTCCCCTTTTCTCATTTTTTAATTCCTATTATTTCAACTTTATTCCTTTTTCTTAATGTCACCTCTGCCAACAAATTAGGGGAGGTATATGTATCCGGTCGTGTCTTTCCGTCTTTCCTCCGATCTCTCTGTTTGTCCACCTGATACATCCAAAGGCACTCAAAGAATTTCAATTAAATTTTGTGGAGGTGTGAACAAAGGAAGTATGGAAGAATTGTCCTTCTGTCTTTCCTGGGTTTTCATGGTGTGTGGAACAGTCTGCAATGATAGTCAAGTATGATAATTTTCCGTCTGTCCGTCTGAACGACAGCTTCGAAATGTATCGGTTACTTCTCTTCGGTGTTGCATATTTAGATACTTTATATCTAGATTTAAATCCATTGCGAATCTCAATATCTTATATCTAGATGTAGATCCACAATTTTTGATAAAAGATCTATAATTCGTAAATTTGTATTCATCTATATTTACTGGATCCCTCGAAAAAAAATTGTCAGAATACCTTCAAACCCGACACTTCTGTGCTTGGTGTGCTGACCAATATATCTGGCAAATTTCAAATCTGCCAGTTGTCGAGTAATAGCCGTGCATACACACAGAGATTTCTCCAATTATAGATAAATGACAAACACGCCATTCTTATTTCCTTCTTCTTCATTTAGATCAATCCAGCTTCGTTTCCCCAGTCTTTCTCTCTTTTCTCATTTCTTTCTTATTCTTCTTTACCCTTCCCCATACTTTCTTCCTTCCTTTTTTTTTTTCGCCTTCAGTATTTCAAATACCCCCAGACGTTGCCAGACAGTCTGCAAAAGAATAATAAGGCCATGACTTATTCATTTGCTACGCTCAGATTAATAATGAACCATCTCACAAGTCACGTGACGGCTAAATTCGCCTGCATGAAATAAAATTCTCTTAATATATTTAAGTAGCATTCCACAGGAAATTATGGATCATCGCCACCACCAATATATGCTGTATTGGAGGGGGTAGGGGATCAATTAAAAAGTTGGAAAAACGGTGAAATATGAATAATTTACTCCTCTCGCCTTTTGTTGGGCAGCGATCATTAAAAGGATGCAGATTTTCCCAAAAAAAATAACAAGCAGAAACAAGCAAGTGACTGACTTGTTATAAACTTCCATTGCAGACCCCCGTCAAAAACCCATCTTCAAAGGGATTTCAGAAACAAAAACAAAAATTTCACTCAACACACTTAGAGGGTGTGCAAAATCTAAATTTTCAATGAGTAGTAAAGGCTATGCGAAATCAATATCGATAAATAGATAGACAGATAGATACATATGATTGTCAGAACACATTAATAACTTATATCAAGCAACAATGATTAGGTTGTGGGTGGCGTCAATTAATCAGTCAGGGGCCTATCAGGAGTCTTTCTTTGTTAACATGTTTCTGTCATACATACGATGAGAGAAAAAAGCAATTCTAGAAGAAAAATGTCGCTCCTTTTTTCTTTTTATTCTCTATTTATCTTCCAATATCATCTATCTAGGACCATATCTATCTATCTATTTATCTATCTATCTATCTATCTATCTATCTATCTATCTATCTATCTATATATATATATATATATATATATATATACATATATATATATATATATATATATATATATATATATATATATATATATATATATATATATATATATTTCTATCTGAGCCTGTTCATACCGCTCTATATTCATATTTATCTTTTATCTGTCCCAGGCGGCTCATATCAATATCAACCTACCTACCGACCTACCTACCTATCTATCTATCTATCTATCTATCTATCTATCTATCTATCTATCTATCTATCAGTAGGTACGTATCTATCTATGTCTATCAACTTATGTCAGTCTGTCTTTCTCTCTCTCTCTTTCTCTCTCTCTCTCTCTCTCTCTCTCTCTCTATCTATCTATCTATCTATATATATATATATATATATATATATATATACCGATCGAACTTGCCTACGTGTTTGTGTGTTTGTGTGTGTATGCGTTTGTTTGAGAATGTGTGCACATATGTGCACGTGTGCATCAACACTGACCAAATGGTTGCTAACTAAAATAACCAAATGGTAAATAAGAGATAAAAGTGAACACGAAACGAGAAAATCTTTTCAAATCAATGAATAAGATCAATCAACCAGGTCAGAGGTCAGAAAACGTTATTGCTTTGGGTTCCAGTCAACATTATCAGTCTCTTCAAGTCTGTTGCTGCACATAAGACCTTCCACAAGATAACTCAGATTTCTCTACCTAGGGCGTCGGGGAACCAATTCATTCTGAACTTGAGTAGTTCGTCACGCCATTTTTACTGTCCACAATTCCGTGCATGGTATCTGGGGATCCACATTTTGAGTCCCAATGTCCATCGGTTGTTCATCATCCTTGCAACATGACCAGCCCATTGCCATTTGAGTTACCCTACAGACTCTATACAATCTTTGACACCTGTTTTGTTTGTTTTTTTTTCTTTAATATATTGTGTTGTCTTGTGATCTCTCCGTGTGATGTTGAGCATAAATCTCTCCATTACATGTTGCATGGTTTTCATTTTGAGGGTCAAACTTTAGAGTAGGTTTGATGTTTCAGCTCCATAGGTGACTATCAGGAGGATGCATTGATTGTAGACATTTCTTCCCGAAGCTAATTGGATTTTCTTGTTCTTGAAGATTCAGCGTGCTCTAACAAAATTTCGTCAATCTGCCAACGTTTATGAAAATGCTGTCCCCAATTGTAATGAATAAACGACTTTCCATACAAATCTAAAATCGGTAATGATGAAAATAAATTTGCAGGAAAGGACTCCGACAAACATGTCACCAATTTCCTTGGTAGTCAGATGGAGATAAAAACATCTACCTCAGAGATTGGATCAAAGCATTTCTCAATTTTTCTTAAGTGTTTTGACAACTTAAAGGTACAACTCAAATGCTGCTGGGGGCTCAGATTGAATTCCTACTTCTATTCTGACTAAAGATGATTTCTCCAACTTTTCTATTGTACATATGACGAACAATTTTTTTTTTAAATATATATCTTTTAGGATAAATATATTTATCAAATAAAATGATATAAGCCTATGTGTGTCTGTAAGATGAATTTCGTAGATATGTAAGACTTGTCTGTTAGTAAGAGAGCCGGCAACCGATTGCAGTTGGGAGATGTCAATTTTATCAATTTATTCATTCATTTGAATTTTTTAACAGCCTTTTCGTATTTATTTATAGCATAAAGTTTGTTATGTTTATGATACTTGTCAATTTAGATCAGTATGTGAGAGACACGACTACCAAACAGTTGGTCATGATTTCCAATCTCTAATTTCGAAGGGGAATATTAATTTACACTTCTCTAGATTTGGTGAGGGATGTTCTCGTCGTTTTCGTTGCTCTGGTCAATAGACAAAAACAACGTCAACTCTACGATTAAATTGGAGTTTGCCAAAAATTAAATTCGTGCAGAATTACTCCGACTAATATGTCACGGGTCTTACACTAGATATGGATCAACACTTCCACCATTTTTAAAGGAGTTTTGACAATGCAGAATTAAAATGAGTGTCCAAATTCTTTATTCGATGATACTTGGTGAAATTGTCACTAATCACTTATCAACTTTCGAAGTCTGTCGTTGGACATTGACCTTCCTTCAACAAGGTGCGCCAGGATTTTCACTTCCGGGCATTACAGTATCAAAACATGTCAGAATTGTCCAAATTAAATTTTGTTTTTTATCGACCACAATCTCGTTTATGATCTCTTGGGATCCACGTACTGAGTCGCGATTTCCATGCATCATGGCCAGCCCGTGGCCATTTGAGTTTGCTATTATGCGTTTTTTTTCAATATTTTCACTGAAGTTTTCATGATCTTTACCAGCAAAAATATTTCCAGTCAATATATTCCACCGAATTCCCTTCCAGCAGATCTGTGATTGCTTCCTGATACAAGTCTGGTTAGTCACTTTACAGAAACCGTCAGATGCCCAACATCATTCACCAGCATACTGTGTTGGTGATGATCAATTGAAAAATTGGAAAAAGAGGTGGTCAATGGATGAATTAGTTCTCTCAGCTTTTATTGGAAAAATATAAATTCCCAATAAAAGAAATCCTAATGTTGTCAGCAAGTCTGAAACGAACAAAAATACACTGAACTGTAATAGCCATAGTTATTTGGTCTGGTGTTGACAAACGAAAGAGACCTTATAAGAAAAGAGAGAAGTAGATACTTACTAAGGTTGGCTTATTGTGGCAGAAGGTCTCACTGGTGAAGCAGCCAGCAAGGATTGAACTCACAACACTAAAAACTGTCTTTGAGACCGACCTGAATATCGGACAATGCTATAAACGTATATCAGTTATCGTGCGTATCTCACAGTACTAACTCGAAGATGTAGGGATCCGCTTGATAAAGCCAAATTTAGCACGTGACTGTTGTTATGGCGTATCCAGTGAGGCGCGAACTCACTAATTATAGCTTACCGGAATAGCCAACCAACCATTGCTCTTCGATAGCTCTTTTACAAAGTATCGTGGGAAGGTTAGACGGCAGTCTACAGAGAGAAGGATAAAGAGAGACGGACAGATTCTATTCCGACGCCATTAATCAACGAAAGAAAGAAAGAGTAAGATAGAGACAGAAAGAGAGAGAGAGAGAGAGAGAGAAAGAAGAGGAAGAAAGAGAAAAATAAAGAGAGGAAGAGAAAATGAAAAGCTATGGACACTAAATCGAATTATCTGGCGTCGCTAAACAGATTTCTGTGATCAGAATGCATTACTTTTCCCTACTTTTTTATCATTATTATATTTCTTTTTTTTCTTTTTATTACTCTTCTCATCCCTTACCGTCCATAGTGAAAACTTGAAATCCTTCACACACACTCCCCTCTAATAAGTAGGGAAAAGATTTTCTTTTCATGTTTTTTGTTGCTGTTGTTTTGTTGTTGTTTTTTGGGGGGTTTTTTGCTCAGAGAATGAAATAGTTGTGTTCAGAGTGAATTTTGGCCCTGAAGCAGCCAGTCTTGTTCTCCTTCATTTTACCTTAACAATTCATCATAATCCACTTCTAGCTGGCTGGGCCCCTCGAAGCTCTTACATAGCCCCATCAGCTGTAATTTGAAGAAACACATTCCCTACTCTATCTATTGCAAACCTCTTGAAGCATTCGACGAAGGGTTTGATTTTCAGTTTCGAATCAAAAGCTGATATTATCCTAAACTGGTTGCCAATCAAGGCTGAAGAACCTATTGTGTTCAGCTATTTACGCATAGCAGAGGGGAGAAAAGGCTGGATTCATGCCTTTCCAAAGGGTAATAGTGTCAGGGAGGGGGGTGTCAACCGGCTCAGCCGGATTTTGAGCACAGTTTGCTGATCTTGTATTCAGCAGATTATTTCCGATAAGCACTCACTATAAAAAAGTACTCTTAAAAAAGTTGGCTCATACATGTCCAATACGCGGGTGAAAGTACATTCAATTCAGAGTTAAGAATTTATAAGAGCCTGTCTATGAACACCATTTGAATATCCGTACCTTGCATAAATGATTGTAGCCGTGCGTGTACTGAAACTTATTATCTGATACATTATAAAAAATGGAACTAAAATTCTCTTAAATTATAAACAAATTTTCGGAAATCATCGAAAAGAATAGATCTTTCATCTAAAATTATTTAAAACCAATTATCTAGAATAATCTTTTAAAAGTCCAAAACAACCATATTGACACTAAAAAGAACTTTTCTGAAGATGATGCATAGTGGAGTGCTTATGAAAATTTTCAAGGTTCAGCCCCCAAAATGTGACCTGTAGAGCCTGGGCACGCAAACAGAAACGCAGACACTCCAAGAGAGAAGAATCGGTTGCCCGCTTGGCTGGTTGTTCGGCCCTTTGTAAGACTACGGTGATTCTATTGGTAATAATTTGAAAGTTGATTTCTCGGGTGGGTTCCGAAAGTGCAAATATCCAAGTGGTCGCACTTAGACCTCATCCTCTCAATCGAAAAGACTATTTGCGAGAAGGTACTAGAAACTGTAAACTGAAACTGTCGCCAAAACTGTCAACATAGGTTTCTTCAGTTTTCCAGTTGGTCCGGTTTGCTGGCTGGCTGGCTGGCTGTGTATCTATGTATCACGCATACAAGTCTCATCGATGGAGCTAGGGGCCGAAAATTAGGTAGGCTTTTGAATTTGCAATGTAAGTTTATCTTAAATCAGTCCCTTGTTTTTTTAGTCATCACAACCCAAACAAAAGGCAAGAGAAGTAACTTATTCACCGATCACACCCTTTTCAAGTTTCTAATTGATCACCCCCAACATACGACATGCTGCCAAAAGACACTGGTCACGTGACGGTTTCCATTGAGAGTTTCAAGGGTAATCATTTGAAATGAACAACTCCAAGTTCTCTGAGAAATTATTCTATAGTTTTTGGTTTGTTTCTCTATTTTGTTTCGTTTTTTTTCTTAAGGAAAGCAAACTCAAGTCTGAATTTAAAAGAGTGTTCTTTTTACAAGAGAGTACACCGAGCGTGTTTATGTAAAATTCTATCTCGATTGAACAAATGGCCCAGCTTTCTGAACTGAAACCCCATTACACAGACATGTGCACTTCTCTCTAGACCTTCACAAACTGACGTTGCTGGAGCGGGAAAAAAAAGAAACAAGTTTTTCACATGTGAACCACATCAATTTGTGCCACCGCCATTATATGTAACGTGCCAAGAAATGTGCACTGTAATTGGACGCGGAAGGATTCCCATTAGAATGTCTTACTTACAAATCATTCAAACTAAAGCAGATGATATGCGTAGCCCCTTTTTATGGTTTCTTGAAAGATTCTCTCAAATGAAAAGTTCTATTTATCAAAAACCGTCAACCGAAACTGTCTACATAGTTTTCTTCAGTTTTAAATTGGTTTGTCTATCTGTCTGGCTATCTATCTATATCTATGTGTCGAGGGTACAGACCGCACCGACAGAGCTAGAGGGCTGAAATTTTAACCGTTCACGCGTATTTTCTCTTTTTGATTAAGACTTATTCATTGATCACTCGTTTTTATTCAATTTTTCTAATTGATCCCTCCTCCCTTCAACACAGCATGCTGCTAAATTACGTCGATTGCATGACGGTTTCTATTGAGTGATTAACCAGACCTGTATCTATTTATTCATTTGTTTATCTAAGTGTGCACTTTGGAGTTCTTGCAAAAAAATCTTCTCCAGTCACTCTTTTCCTGCTTTCTAGACACATGCTTACCCTGTCTCGTTTTTGTAGTTAGATTATACTTTCTTTTAAATCAAAATCGAGGAGGTGGCCAGGCTTGTCACGGTACGATGAATGAACTCGGCGAGCCAAGTTCAAACGCCAGCTGGGACTGTTCACTTTTGTACTAATACCCTTAATGAACAGCGAGAACCCATCTCCTCCACCTAGCTGATTGACTTTGGCGAATATTTCTACACGTTTCCCTAACAAAATACGATTTTCATAATAAGATTCATTCCAAAATGAATGCTAAAAGTATTATTGAAATCGACTCATTTTATTTTTTCTTACTTTATGGTAAAAATTTAAAGTCTCTGTGTTTTGGGCTATAAATATGCTAACTTATCTAGCAAATTACATCAGTTTCAGTTTTTAAAAGTGTAAACATTGTCTGCTCGAACCTCCGGAGGGAAAAACGAATAGAAAAAAATCGATAAAATGACAAAAAGTTATCAAAAATTTCAATACACTATAAACTGGCTGTCCTATATTTACAAACTAAGCGAAATGTCTGTCGAAATAATGAAAATATCGGCGAAAAAGTACAGGGCGAAATTCTTCCAATGGAATCTAGAACCAGATGTATACTATAACACCAGACCTTGCCACTCGATTGGATGTTGTCACTCACAGAAGAACGTCCGCGACCCTTCTCATCTTCATGACTCTCTTTTCCGTTCCGAAATTTTCGGAACCATTGTTGGGCTGTACGTTCGTTGTCGGTCCCCTGGCCAAATATTTGGCTGATATTGCGAGTATTTTCCTTTTCTTAACGTCCAATTTTCATTTCGTACAACAAAATCACGCCTTTTTTTCCACCCTTGATTTGACAGTCTCAGATAAACCAGACTAAATTGTGAAAATAAAACTTTCAGTTTCAATAAATAAAGCGATATCTCCACTTCAAAATCGCTTCAAAATCGTATATTGCGTGAACATAGTGGAATGATAATTCATTCTAAAATAAGCGTCAACTTTTAAAATAACAAAAAACGCAATTAATTTATGCACCAACCTTAATATCTATCCACTTGTCTGTGCATCCATCTATCCTACTTTGTTCATATCTATCTATCTGAGAGGCTCATTTGTTTCTTGAGGCTTCAACTGACTTTTCTTTATTTTTGTTGATAACTTACATTCTTCTGGCTTCTCACTGAAGACATTTTAAACAGATCTCTGAGAATTTACCGGTCCGTGTAAAATTCTTTTCCATCTACCCATCCAACCTCGTACACGTACGAGGCTTGATCAAAAAAATACCCGGACTATCCCGTGAAGATTTATTCAAAAAATATCTAATCTGAATTGTCTCCTTCAAAATAGTCCCCTGCAGCAACTACACATCGCTACCAGCGTCTTTTCTTTGTCTGGAAACACACCTTTTAGTCATTTTTAGGAGTCGTGTCTCGACCAGCAGCGTGTGGTTCTTTGTATTACGGATGTGCTCTGAGTTATGGATGCGTAAAAACGCAAAGATATTTCAGTGTCTGTAAAAAGCAATGGACAATAAAAGCATACTTGTATTATAACAAAAACATACAAATACATTTTTACATGAGAAATAGGCTGTGCCAAAATTATTTTGAAACAATTTCAAGTTTTCATTCCCACAAGCATTTTGTGTGTACATACTTTTGTCACGAGAGAAAAAATGCACAACATAAGATTTTTTGCAAATTCATGGAAACATTGGCTCCAAACCAATCTCTCCATCGATGTCCATTCATTTCCGTTGACGACCTTTTCTGGACTGACTCCCGTGATCGCTGCAACGTTGGCTATCACGGTTTCTTCTTGGCAAAACATTTACCATTTGCAGGAAGTGAAAAAGTCATTCAGTGGAATTGTTCATTTAGTAAGCGGCAACACATCGACTTTGTGTTATTAGCTTGTTTCCGAATGGGGGGGGGGGGGCTTTTTTCTTTTGGACAAGGAACTTTGTATAAGAGGGACACGAGTGTTGTAGGCGTGGCAAGAATATCTGAGCCTCGACACGCAAAGAAAACGATTCGAGACAATTACTAAACTTGGTGTAATGCATACCAGGAGATGTTTTCCCTTATCCCTATCACTCTCTCTCTCTCTCTCTCTCTCTCCACATGCACACACGTTACGTTTTAAAAGTAAATTATCTATAAAGATTTCAGCACATTCTTCATATCTATCTATTTATCTGTAATAATCTATTCATATCTATCTCTAATAGTTTGTTTCTATCTGTAATCCCTTCATATTTATCCATCGTAATCTCTTCAAATGCATCGATATCTGCTCATATCGATGTATTGCAATCTGTTTATACACACACACACACACACACACACACATGAATATATATATATAATACATTCTCTCCTTTGTCAGCCATCATAGCATGTCAACAACAAGAAAAATTGTCAATAAATAGGGTGATTGGGACAGGGAAGTGGATTCATACCTTTCCCAAAAGTATGAGTGTGGAATGGGCATGCTGTAAAAAGTTGTAAATATATATATATATATATATATATATATATATATATATATATATATATTGTGTTAGTGAGTGCGTGCGTGGGCCCGCATATGTGTTTGTTGGTGAATACAGACAGGATTGTTGGATTGGTGTATGTGTTTGTGTGTGTGTGTGCACGCGCACGCACGCATGCGTGAAAATCGTAGCAGGTGCTAGATATTTCTTAATGAACATAATTATATCTGCCAATTAGGGCGAATCAGAATTTTTTTTCAAATCTTTGTCTAGACACCAATGTACATAGTTTGCAACAGAAAAAAAATCAAGGACAAAAACGTCAGAGAATCTCTTAGAAGATCCAGTAGCTTCCATTAGGACTTCGTTCACTTGCACCGGCACTTTCAACTTTAAACAACGGTGCTGAAATTTTTCCTCAATTTTTCTTAACCTGAAAGTGTTTGTGTGTTTGTGTGAGTGCACGCGCGCGCATGTGCATACTTTTCAAAATTCCTTTACGTAAATAATCACAAAACAAGCACGTTATATATATATATATATATATATATATATATATATATATATATATGTGTGTGTGTGTGTGTGAGTGTGTGTGTATGTGTGCGTGTGTGTGTGTGTCTGATTTTGCTGAATCTGAATACGTCAGTAATTTTATGAAATCCCTAGTTTCACAATCAGCATAGCAATGGTTATCAAATTTGTGATACTGAACATAGCTCTCTCAAGAGTTTTGATTCTCACTGGGTGACTTTCTGTAGTGACCATGTCTTGAACAAAACCGAGCAACTAAAATTATGATGCAGGCCAAAAATCAACAATGGTCGACAATCATGAATCTAATTCAAATGAATCAAGATAAAGAAAGCATTCGCTACCGGAAAAAAAGTTTTTTTAAAGTCAGTGCATTTTTAAACCAAGGTTCAGGAAACTTTTTTTATTTTCTTTCAGTGAGAGTTAAGCAATAGTTTCCGTACTACGACAGGACAGTCGCAGCATCAACATCATCAACGATAAAAGCAGACGATAGAAAGGGGGGTAATTCAAACGCTTAGATATTGATATGTTTTAACGTTGTAATTGTTTTTTTGTAGCATGGAGACTCAAATTAAACGTGTTTGTTGCATCTAGATGCGGGGTCACCAATTTTGATGATTTTTTGTTTGGGTTTCTTTTTTCTAATTTATGAGTTCAGGGTTGACGATATTTAGATGTTGATTTTTCAAAATATTTCTCTCATGATTTATAGTCCAGTATTGTCAATTTAGATGTGTTTGTTTTTTTTTCATTTTTGGAATTTGAGAGAGATTCCTAGAATCAAAAAATTGAAAAATCACATCTAAAAAAACTCTATGCAGATGTCATAAATTAATATTTAGGAGATAAATTACATTTTTGTATACGTTTCTGGACTGTTTTAAATGTATAGCTGCTGATAAATCTGGCATTAAACGTGAAAGTAAATCTGGAATTTTATTTTAGTCATCTTTACGTTTCTGTGGGAAAGGGTAGTAATTTCTCAGGGGAAATAATTCCACAGCGAAAATAATTGCAAGTGAATCGATTTGAGTAGGTTTCTCAAATGAAATGCATCATTATATTGGCTTTTAAAACTAATTTATCAAATGTCAAATTTCTTTCTTAATAAAAATTGTGAAAAGAATTGTAAAATTATATTTTGATATAAACGTAGCAAAGATTATGCATCAACTCTTTTATATAACACCGTTCCAAAAAGTGAACCTGTCACCAACGTTTAAAGTCTGCATTTCTGACGTTTCAACAATAAATTTAAAAACATACTGAACTATTTCAACCCTTGATACTCATTGTCTTTCAAAGAATTGACTGAGTGCCCCTGTGTCGTTGTCTCATAAGAGACTGTGTGTGAACTGAATCAGCACTTGTAACTAGTAAATATAACGGACTGCCTTCATTACCTTCTTGCATAAAATAACATCGGAGTCCATCCGCATTGCTCTCTAATTAGTACCATCGTATTTTTGAGGGGTTCAGATTTTTTAATACACTAAACGACACGATCAACTTTTACTTTCTGTCTACAGAAAGGCAACTCTTAACAGATATAGTGTGGATACTACCTGATCAAGTGGCGGGTGAGGTAAGAATGACCAACCAAAAATTCAAATGATTTGTCAATTCTGGCCCAATTGCACGGTCTGTTTGTCCGAATAAACGACAGAATGTCACGTGCAACAATCACGTCGGGAACTATCAAAATCGAAAACGTATAACTGGAGAAAGTACACCTCTGCGCTTTGCTAGGACAACAATCTCGATGAAATCCTCAAAAGGAGAAGAAATCAAGCGAAGAATCATTCTAGGTTGGCAGGCCTTCGATAGAGCAAACTCTCAAAGAATAAGAAGATCCAATTCTTAAAAAGAAGAGTATATAACTGATGCATCCTCCTGATAGTCTCTTACGGAACTGAAACATGGAACCTGACCAAGATATTGACCCCCCCACACACACACACAAACTGAGAACCATGCACCGTGCACATGAGAAAATCATGCTCAACCTCACAAGGAAATATCACAAGACACGACAATATATCAGAGGAGAAACAGGAGTCCGACACATCGTAGAATCCACTAAAAATCTCAAATGGCAATGGGCTGGTCATGTTGCAAGAATGGCAGACAACCGATGGACATCATGACTCATAACATGGATCCCCAGAGATCAAATGCGTAACCGAGGCCGGCAGAATATAAGATGGTGTGACGAACTAGACAAATTCATAAAGTATTGGCTCTGCAACGCCCATGATGGAGAGGAACGACGAATCTTAGGAGAGATCTATGTCCAACGACGGACGATAAAAGATTGATGATAATGATTATGTAAATGCTGAAATGATCTTGGTACAATAATTATTGATAAACTATCATTTTCAATGTATATTGCCAGTGCAGCTGCTAAAGCAAATAGGATGCTAGGACTGCATAAGTGTACTTTTTCAAATATAGATAAAGACTCGTTCCTTACATTACATGAGAGTCATGTCTGTTTACATCTCGATTACTCTGTTCAAGCCTGGTCACAGTACCTGGAGAAAATGCTCCAACTAGAAATATTTAGTTTTAAAGATAAGTTAAAGGATTCAGTGTTAACCTTGTTAGAAATTAGGCGGGATCGGGGAGACTTAATAGCAATGTTTAGGATTATGTGCGGTCTAGAATTGATAGACCCTAATGAGTTGGGTTTTTTTTTACTCGAAAGAAGTACAAAGGACACAAGTTATAGTTATAGACTGAATATTAGAAGATTTCTTTTTGCCATTCAATGGTCGGACTATGAAACAAATTATCAGAATTTGTAGTTCTATAAACAGATGTAAATGATTTATAAAATAATTATGATGTTCATGTACAAATGTACAAGGCCAAGATATTATGTTAATATGATTATTGTGGTGTGTAAACATGTGTTTTTATGTATAATTTGTATGCTTTTCATACGCTAAAATAAATGTTCTATTTCAGACAAACGAAGGATGTTATTACAAATACATAAATTAGGTTTTGTGGTCCATTATTGGGCTTGAATAAATAAATGCTCTGATTAACGAGTGGCCCAATTAACCGGATTTCATCGTATATGTATGTGATTGCTTGAGGCAGTCCATCGATGCCAAAGATGATGTCCTTTATTTCTCTTCTATACTGGTTGGGATTTTGTCTTTAGCGTCCACAATTTCGTTGATGGCTTCACAGATTTGAATGCGAACAGTTTGTTGCTGGTCGGACAAGTGGTACCGTCCCCGGGGACTTGGGATCTACATACACCCTCTAATGTCTTTGTTCATGGCATTGGATCCTGGGTGCTGTACATGTTGAGCAAATAACCACGCCTCCTTTGTGGACTAAGAAACAATGTATGTAATAGTCGGCATTTACGTACTTAGATACGAAAGTATCTGCATACAGGAGTTGCTTAGACTGTTTTGGCATTGGCTGTATCTCAAGCTACTAGTAACTGTCAACCAAAACTATTACCAGGTTTCTTCAGTTTTTAAGTTAGTCTGGTTGGGTGGCTGCAAATTACAACATTCACTCCTTATTATGTCTTTAGCATGCAATATTAGAAACAGTCTACCAAAGATGTCACCTAAACTGTCAACATGGGTTTCTTCAGTTTTCAAGTTGGTTTGGTTAGCTGGCTGGTTATGTATGATTCACCCGTATAGGCCGCCCCAATAGAGGTAGAAAGCTGAAGCATTTAGTCCCTTTTATAGTTCAAACAAATTTTTTCTTTTTCCAAAATTCCTCTCCAAAATAAATTTCAAGTGATGGGGGTTCAATTCATAATGTAAGTTTAAGCTAAATTGGTTCATATTTTTGCCTAGCTGCATGCATACTTGATCTGTGAACAATCGAACATTTTAGTGGTCAAAAAGGCTAGAGAAGTAACTTCTTTATTGATCACACTTTTCTATTTTTTCAATTGATCATCCCCAACATGGCATGCTGCCAAAAGATGTCAGTCAAGTGACGATTTCTATTAAATGACTCACCAGTTTCAATTAATTTTCCATTGTGATTAAAAACACAGCAGGAAATGCTTACTCGAATAGATTGACAAGGAGTTAAAGAACTGGTTGTTGGTTTCAGAGTCCAGTGCCTGGAGAGAGAAACAATTCTCCATAATTAGGTTAATTCTGCTGAGACAGATTTTTAGAAACAATAGAAATAGCAGGAAGATTTGGAAATGAAAAGAGTCGGCAACAATGTGTTTTTTTCCCACTGTTTTAATTACATATTCATTGTGTAGCATTGAAAAGACAGTTTAGTATGGCAAGTGCAGAAATAGAAATTAACACAGACATATAGATAGATAGATAGATAGATAGATAGATAGATAGATAGATCCATACATACATATATACATGTGTACAGACTTGGATAGATAGATATGAACAGACCGAGAAGGATAGATCCTAACAGACTGAGATAGATACAAAAAAACTGAGATAGATACAAACAGACTGAGATAGATAGATTGATAGATAGATAGATAGATATGAACTTATTGGAATTGATAGATGGATAGATAGATAGATCAGTATATTCCAGTCTGTTTAGCTACCTAGGCTTTCAAGTCAGTTTATATCTCTATCTATTTACCTATCTATCGAAATCGAAGTCTGCTCTTATCAATTCAAATATTCTCACTACTTATCTACAAGCATACATATATTGAACACTTCATTTATCTTTTGATATCGATCTTTATACATACATATATATATATATATATATATATATATATATATATATATATATATATATATATATATATATGTATAAAGAGAGAAAGATGGGATCAGGGAACTAGAGAGGGAGACATTGAAAAGGGAGAGGCTAGAGAGTTATATATTTATAAGTTCCACACCATTCAACGTCTCTGTTCTAGTGCTCAACAAAACTGCCCATATTCCTATTTTCCGTCCACCTTGGCCTCAATTTTCAACCGAAATTAGCCCCACTAAATTTCCTGTGTTTCGCTCCGTCATAACTGACTTCCTCCTTGCCATAAAACAGAAGTAAATTTGCAACATTTCTTACCTTTCCCGTGGCTTCCTGACGCCTCTCCTGGTCTTGCCAAATTCCAGCGTATTTACGCTTTTTCTTCAGCTTTGACCCGAGCTTCTTCTATCAGTACACTTAGAGTTCCCCCGGATTTGCAAAATCAAGCCTCGCTCCAGGCTACGTTCGTTTCTTCGCTCTCATCTCACTTGTATCAAAAACCTACAAGACTGCAACGCCACCTAGTGAACCAAATAGAGAAGAATAAAGATTTTTTTTTCCTTTTTTTTTTTTCAGAAATAATGATATCTACTTTCACTTCACGTCCGTCAACCTAAATAGCCCGAGGCGAACCATTTTGAATATGAAGAAAAATGTCTGGACATTCACTTAGCTCCTAATCAACTAAGATTCGCTGCCAAGAAAATAAGAGTAAGTAAATAAATAAGCGAGAAAACGACATTTAGAGAAAGGAAATCTGGAAAAGAGATCGAAAATTTAAGGAAATGTCCTCTAGAATGAATTATGGTTGCACTAGAAGGAACCTATTAAAGGTTAAATGACATAAGCATCACTCTATGGTCACCCTGGTCAGTAGATGCTTATACAACATGGTTCATCTTTGATGATGGCTGATACAAAGTGGTTTATCCCTGATGTACAATTAATGATCGGTAATGTGAGAGCATCATTTTTACTGGACTGATTTGACATTCCATGACCAAAATGATTCCAGTTGTAACTTCTACAATCTACGCAGCTTCTCCCTGACAAAATTGGCTGTAATCAACATTCAAACATGCATATATGATTCTTCTTTTTTTATTTAGGGGTCATGTTTGGCCAAGGGCTATGATGTCATAAACGTCTAACAATTTTTGAAGTATCTGTATGCACACTCAATCTCTCTCTTTTTCTCTCTCTCTCTCTCTCTCTCTCTCTCTCTCTCTCTCTCTCTCTATATATATATATATATATATATATATATATATATATATATATATGTGTGTGTGTGTGTGTTTGTGTGTGTGTGTGTGTTATGAGTTGATACTGCAAAGTTCGGGGGATATAGACCCGAATGAATTACTTGGCCTCACATCTAATTTTCTACATTCATTGTTTATATATTTTTTGCTGATGTATCGCTTACTATCGCAAATAATTCGGTCCGAGCAAAATCTAGATCTTAAACTATCTTTTCCTATTCACATTGTCGGAAACTAATCTGATCTGTGTTATTTCAACGTGTTGTCTTGTATCTGTTTATTACATAATTTTATGTACAATACATGAATATATTAGCATTAGCAAATCTCTTCGAATAAATTTGTTATAGTCTCGATTGATAAAGTGGCAAATGATGTAGCATTTATATATAAGTAATATCATATTCAAAGGATATTGTCTGAAGTAGGTTTAATAGGAACACTATCATCCACTTATAACGTATCAACGGCTGAACCAGACAGTTTAATATTTAACAACATCGTTTAATGTGAAAAGCTAGGACTTGAAATCGATGAAAAAATACGAAAGTTACCAATTATGTATCGGATACCTAAAATGCATAAAAATCCAATATGTATTTACTTCATTGTAGCCTGTAGAGTTTGTAATACTAAACCACTTGGTAAAGCTTGTTCTAACGTTTTTAATCTAATAAACAATCAAATACAGAAATTTTATAATAAAAGTAGATTCTTTTGTATTTTAAATTTCTTTTGGTTAGTAAGTAATTCTATTCCTGTTAAAGAAAAAATGGTTATTATAAATACCTGTCGAGGGACTAGATCTATCTCAACCTACAATTTTAGTACCCTTTACTCAAACATTCCTCTTGAAGATCTTATCTTATTAAATGAAATAATAGACTTGGCACTTGAAAGGAGAAACAGTAAATATATTGGCTTTACAAACTCTAAAGCTTTCTGGTGTAAAACAAAAAAAAGGCAAGACTTATTTCACGTGCTCTGCCCTTAAGATGGTTGTTTGTCATCTTATTGGGGAATGTTAATTTAAAATAAGAAATAAAATATTTCATCGGATCATAGTTGTCCCTATGGGAATTGATTTCCGGGGAGAATCTGTATTTTTTCATAGACATGAATGTATATTCAAATCATCTCTAATTAGAATTAATATTAAACGAGATCGTTAATTTCAGGTTGCACCAGTTCTGTTGATGACTTATGTTCTCTTAATGATGGAGAAGAATTCAGAAAGTCGTGTCGTAATATATACCCTCAGGATATTGAATTATAATGTGAACATAACGGAACGAAAGCAACGTTCCTGAATCTTGATAATATTTTCGAGGATGGAAGGTTTATCATCAAATCGTTTGATAAACGAGATTGCTTCTCGTTCCGTACAGTGCAAATGCCTTTTAAAACAAGCAGTATTCCATTGTATATATTTTACAGAACAATATTCTCAGAAACATCGGAGAATCGCTAGAGCAATTCTTACATTTATTGATTTTATACCGAAGATTGTTTCTTTAGTTCAAGTTGTCAATCAAGGCGGTGAAATTAGTAAGATTTTTAGACAATTTGATTAAACAATGATCAGAAATCCTGATCCCTTTGAAACTTATAAGCTTGACATGGTGAAATAATAATGAAAATGAAAGAGTATTTTAACGTGAGTATAACAATCGAATAGATGAATAATGTATATTAAAATAAATCGATTTGTTTCAACATCAGTGGAATTAAGTAACCAAGAGAGTTGGATCCAGTCTTTGTCGGTGTGAAAGATCATTGTATTGACTGGAACCAGGGAAAGGGGAAAACATTTGGTTTTCGTCCATTTGTCTAACTGATTGGTAGTTGGGTGGAATAGGAGATCGAACATGGAATGCCATGTAACAAATTGTCTAAATATACAAATAAAATCGCGTTTTGAAGTGTTACTCCATGCTAGAAAGTGGTTTCGTTTCAACCATGTATATTAAGATAATTTATTTGACATTATGTAGCAAGTTGACAATAAGGAATATTCCTAATTCTAAATACCAGGTGTCTACCACTTACGCGTTATGATAGTAGAAGACGTTGTTATTTGAAATACACAAACATCTTGATATTATTTCATTTGAAATTGCCAATTTGATAAAGCTAAAGGCGAAAGATGATAGTAGAATAAATCTAATCTTGACTTTTTTCCTCATTGTCAACACATTATTACCAACCTATTCTATATATATATATATATATATATATATATATATATATATATATATATATATATATATATATGCATACTAATTGAACTATGGATACATGTACATATATGAGCTGTCAGACGTGTTTCAGGTAGTCCCTGCATAAGGACTGCCGTACCCCTCTAAGCATCGATGCCTCCTGTCCCTCTCAACCTCTTTGGGCTAGAATCTACTTGTACATGGCCGCCTGCCCGACCCCCAAGGAGAAGTGCATGACCTACTTTTCAGTTACCACAAGTTACTGGTCGATGGTTAAAAGATTTCGTCTGGATAGGTTTCGGACACCAGATAACATAAGTAGAAATAATTCATAATTTCTTTTTCTGAAATGGAGCTGAAAATGTTTGCTGAATATTGAAAAAACAAACCACCTATAAAGACGCAAATGTTAAAAATAATTGCACTTTACATCATTGCTTTTATTTATTGGGATATATATATATATATATATATTAGCTTTTGTATATATTTTGTACACACACACACATATATATATATATATATATATATATATATATATATATATATATATATTAGCATTTGTATATATTTTATACACATATATATATATATATATATATATTAGCATTTGTATATATTTTGTACACACACACACACACACACACACACACACACACACACATATATATATATATATATATATATATACACACAAAATATATACAAAAGCTAATACTTTATTTCTGATTCATGCTGCTTACTTAATGGTCGTAGAATGTGAAACGACCTGGTTGTTCCGATAAAATGCAACAAGAATATGATGGAAGATAAACGAGTTGAAGTGAATCACTCAGTAGAAACCATCATTGGGCATCATGCTGAGTTCGGGTGACCAATTAAAAAATTGGAAAAAGCGGTGAAGAATGAATAAATTACTTCTTTCATCTCTTGTTGGCTGTTGTTAAAAAGTCCAAATTACAAAAAAAAAAACAACAGTTGATAAACCAATTTAGTATAAACTTACCCCCCCCCCACACACACACACACATACTAAAGATATGTTTAGGCGTAGATTTTTCTTGAATTTTTTTTTTCCAAGATATAAATGTTCAAATTTTCAGCCATCTAGCTTCACATATGAAACCTGCACGCTTGACACATACATTCTCACATATTTAGCCAGTCCGTTAATCAGCCAGATTTACTTAAAAACTGAAGATACCCATCTTGACCGTTTCGGTTGACGAATTTTTATAAATAAACATTAATGAAATCACCAAATTTGGGAATGTCTTTGAACTCTTTTGATTTTATTCAGGAAATGACACACAAAAGTGTTCTTCGGGTTACCGTAATCTCTCCGCCTCAGGGTCGTCTGGTCGCCACTTAAATTATTTACAATCTCACTGGATCAGTTGACCAGCTTTGTGTGTCTTTCACTATTAATTCATTCCTTAGAACTTTAATGTTAGTGATCGACTAAAGGAATTACAAACTGTTTTATTGCCGAGAATTGAACTTATAACAACGTGCTCTCTAGCTGAACGGTTTGATAACCAAGCCTTTATCCTCAACGCAGGGCACAAATTGAAACCGTCATCAGGAGTTTTTATGACTGAGGAGACGTAATGGAAGGTCAGAATCTCAACAGTTTAAACTCTGTTAGAAAATAAACCTCTTGATTAATTAAGTAAATGATCTCACATACAGTGGACAGTGGCTAAAAAGTGACCAGAGGCCTTAATGTCACGGCTGACCAAGGCCAAAGACCTTTCCTCATTAGCCAACTGGACAATTGACTCGATAATACACTTTGCTGCTCGCCGAACACTTACCCGAACCCGGTTTGTTTTGTTGGGGAGCAAGTACCGCATCGTTACTTTGAAGCTAGTAAATAGGTTATATGTGATTTGGTTGGTACCTATGGTCACTACACAGCCAAGACCTGAATGACTTTTATTTGTTCAGATCACGAACGAGCCGTGCATGACGCATTTCGGAATAGAGTTGTAGTCCAATATTATGAGCATTGGAAGGAGACATAAAAAGGCGTGTATATCCAGTTGCAGAGGTCATAGCAGTCTAGGGTTAGGGGAGAGGGTCCGACATCGCTGGATATAGAGATCTGTTAAATGACGATGGACAATTACATCCCAAATGCCAGCATCACTATTAGAATCAACGCAAACAGAAACGAGAGAGAGGGGGTTTGCCGTCTAAAAAAAATCTCTCATCCGATGTCATTATCCCGACCCTTACTAACCACACCACACCTTCTTCGCACCAAGCATGCATTTCATGGTTCTGAATTAGCAAAATCAATGCTGCCCCTTGGTCAGTCCCTCACAGAACCAGAGATCAAAGGAATCGCTCAATGAACAGGGTTTAGGGTTAGGGTAAGAAGGGTTCGTCACACTTCAAAGAAGGTACTAAAATGGTTACAGTTCCTATTTTACATGTCGATACACTTAACTTCGATTAGTCCTTTGGTAGGAATTAGTAGAGTTTATTCGGCACGCTACGCAATGCGTTCGGGATTTGTGATTGCGTTTTTGGGGTGGAAGAGCGTTGCTGGGTGGGACTGAGAGTGAAAGGTCGGTCTAGGGGTCAAAAAGGCTTCGAATAAAACTGCGATGAGGAATGGCGGGAAATTGATTAATGTTCGCTCCACCGGAAATCAGTGAAGGTCCTAATTGTCCGGAATTTTGGATCCCATGTGGAACCGAAAACAAAGTAATGGCTGTCTCTTTTGTCCTCTCTATTATCTCGTTTGATTCATCTCTTCGATTACCTCCCCTTTTTCTTTCTTCAGTTACCTCCCTTTTTCTCATGACGAGCTCCAAAATTTGTTTCTTTTTCTTTCTCTCTCTTCTGCTTTCTGCCCTCTTTCTTTTACTTTTCCTTCCTTTCTCTCTTTCTTTTGTCTACTCCTCTCTTTTTCTATCGATTGTTTCGTTTTCCGTCTGCTTTTTATCTTCTGTTCCTTTTTCTTTCTCTCTCTCCTTTATTCTTCCCACTTGTTGTGCTCTTTTCTCATCTTCTATTCCTCTTTCATCTTCCCGTTTTTCTTTCTCTACTTCTTCATCCTTTTTTCTTTTTTTCTTTATTCTCTTCTTCCTTTTCTTCTTCTTCTTCTTCTTCTCCTTCTTCTTCTTGCTTTACTTTCTTATCTTCTTCTTTTTAAGAAAGTGTGTGCCCGTGGCTGATCAATTAATGGCACGGAAAATGGACTAAGCGAGCCGAATTCGAACTCTGACTGAGACTGAGACTGGCACTTGTAAAAGGCATGAATCCGACTCATCTACCATTCTATAGATGAAATAGCGTATGGTGAAGTATGAAACCCCGATTCGGATGCTTGTCGCTTCTATTTTTGCGACATGTGAAAATCTTGAACTACAACCGAAACAGGAAGAAACGTGATATTCGAAGCGGGACAGGTTCGCCTCTTCACGTGGCCAGCGTAACTCTCTTCCTTACTGGTATTAGAAAACGTCAGCGGAAACTGTCATCAAAATAGGTTTCTTCACTTTTCGTGTGTGTATCACGCGTATAGACTGTGCCAATGGAGCTAAAAGACTGAAAGTTTTAACATTTACACTTTAATATATCCAAAAACACGTTTTTCTCTGTTTTGAATTGGTCTTTTAGTGGGAGTCAATTTGCATTGAAATTTCATACTAAATCGACTCATTACCTCATGTCTAGCAGTATTCACATTTGTTTTTTAATGATTACCGCCCAATAAAAGGCAAGAGAGAAAGATCCATCCATTGATATTCTTCATCTTTTTCATCACCACATCCCCGACCCCAACCCATCATGCTGCCAAACAACGTTGGTCATGTGACAGTTTCTATTGAGCAACTAACTAAACATGTTTCTTTCTTTCTTTCATTCTCTCTCTCTCTCTCTCTCTCTCTCTCCTCTTTTTCTTTCTGTCTTTCCCACCTTTCTTTCTTTTTTTTTCCCTTTCATCTTTCCTACTCTCTCTCTTTCTCTTTCCTTAAGCTGATTCCTCTTCCTACCCTCCTTGCTACCTTCTCTCTGTATTTCGTTGTTCATTCTTTACTCCATTTTTTCTTTTTCTTTTCTCTTTTAGTCCAGGCATTTTACGCAAAAATGAGGATCAGCCGATTACAACAACAAAAATTCAACAGATTTTCTATCCTCGATATTTTCTGAATGAGAAAAATGAAGAATACTGAAATCAAAAATGGCTGCCGTCTTAATGCGATCGTATTAAGCTGAAATTTACAAGATGTATTTCCCAGGGCCTAAGGGAGAGCAGGGGCGACTTTCAAGTTGTTTTAATGAACGGGCCTTGAGAAAGCTGCAATAGATCGGTAGAGTAAGAAGTATAGCGTGCCGTCTTTTCTCTCTTGCAATTTTTGGACATTGTTTTCTCTCATTTGGAACACACCGATAGAAAATCAATTGAATTTTCTTGTTGCAATTTGTGAGAGGTCAAGTCATAATTTCATGGGACTGTTTCATCTTTTCTCTTTGGTCTCTTCTTCACTCTTTTCCTCAGGTCTTTATCTCTTTCCTTTCTTTCTTTCCTTCTTTCTTTCTGTCTTTATCACCTTAATTTCTTTGTTTTCTTCCATCTTTCTTACTCTCTCTCTCTCTCTCTCTCTCTCTCTCATTTCCCATTTTCTTTTCACGGTTTGTCTTTAAGAACAGTCACAAAAAATTGTTCAAAATAGGTTTCTTGAGTTTCAAAATAAGTTTGGCTATGTCAGGCGTACGTTTACTCTTCATTGTGTCTCGAGAAAACGTTTTGTTTTGTTTTTTCGGATTGGGGTGCAACCCAATACAGGTTTTTATTGGGTGGATCAATTCACAATGTAAGTTTATGTCTGCTTGTTTTTTGGAAATTCAAACTTTTTAGGGATCACTGCCCAACAAAAAGCAAGGGAAGTAACTTAGTCATTAATCAAACCTTTTGCTGATTTTTTAATTTATCACCCCCAACGCTGAATGTTGCCATAAGACCTCAGTTCTGTGACAGTTGCTATCTAGTGACTAACAAGGCTACTCTTTTTTTTCTTCCTTTCTTTCTTTCTTTCTGTTTTTCTTCCCATTTTCTCACCTTCTCATGTCATTGTTTCTATCCCTCTTTTCTTTCTTCTCCTTTTCCTACTTCCCTTCCTTCTATCCTATTTTCTTTTGTTTCTCTTTTAATTCCTCTTCTTTGTTACCTTCTCTCTTCTCATTTTTTAATTGTTCTCTCTTCTTTTCCTTCTTTATATCAATAATCTCTCTCTCACACACACACTCTCTCTCTAGCTCTCTCTCTCTCTCTCTCTCTGTTCTTTCTTCTATTTAATATCAGTTGTCAAATCACAGTAGCCCCACAAATTACCTGCCGACCAACCAGCCAAGTGAATTACTGATTTTTCTCTCTTTGCTCGTCTGTGTGTGTGTGTGTGTGTGTCCTAGCTTTCCATTTTGGGTGTTATAACCTAAGTTTAAATGAGTGCGTCTCTATGCATCAACTAAAAAAAAGTTTTTTGTCCTTTCAAAAATGTGCCTTTTGGGGGTCTCTATGGTCATTTGGGGACCAAAATGTCCAAAACTTCTGCTGGTATTTTTCAAAGATAATTTTCCGATAAAGATCGATTTTTTTAAAGACAATTTTCTGACAAAAGATCTATTTTTCTAGATAGTTTTTTCGATAATCAGTTCTGATTCACGCGTGGGCAATGGTTGTTCATTCATGCGTGGTACGGGTATTTCTTTTTTCTCCTACTCCCTCTCAGCTTCTTTTTTCTTTCCTCACTTCTTTCTTTGACCCCATATCTCCTTTTTTTATCACTCCTTTTTAGTCATCTCTCCCTTTCCTCTCTTATTACTGTCTTCTTCTCTCTCTTCCTCTCTTCCTGTCATCTGCTGTGATATTTTCTATCTTCTATCTCAGTTGTTCCAAATCTCTGCCCGATTAACTTATTGGGTTGGAATAGATTCAACCTAATGAATTGATTTCTCTAGAACCGCTCATCCAAACAACTTCGACACTGCACTCCTTTAGGTCCTGAGCAATACATTTATCTAATTTCAATTTGAAACAGAAGCGGTTCTCGAGATAAATGTCACAAGGATCTCTTTTCTCCCATTCAAAACCTACTGGAAATACGAAATCCGTTCATTTCTTTTTTTTTTTTTCGTAATTTGTGTGATGTTGACCCCCATCTTGCATAAAATGCTAGGACTACGGCAGAAAAAATGTGAGGGGGCTTGAGGTCAGAAAGAAAAGCCAAAAGGTGTTTAATTAATTGGTTTGTAGAAATTACGAAGAAAAGTACCTGTCCTAATCATGATTTTTCTACAACTCTTCAGACTAAGTCAATTATCTTGGAGATATTTTGAAAATAAATCTGGAAAGAAAGGAAAAAAGAAAGAAAGAAAGGAAGAAAGAAACAAACAAGCAAAGAGAGGGTCCATCTTAATGAAACTTGTTTTAAGTAAAAAAGAAAAAGAAAATAGTTACAGTTACTCATTCAATAGAAACTGTCGAGTCACCGACATCTTCTGGCAGCATGTCGTGTTGTGGGTGATCAATAAGAACACTGGAGAAACGGGTGATCGATGAATCGGCTTCTTCTCGCAATCTGTTGGGCAGCGATCACTGGAAAGTCTGAACCTCCCCCAAACACGTATGAATGCAGTCGGACACAATCAAGGGATCAATGTAGCATAAACTTACATTGAAAACTGCAGTCCCTTCTAAAAATTTATTCAGAGGAAATTTTGAAAAACAAAGATGTTTTTTTAAACATGATAAAGAGTAAATGTTGATTAAAAAATTTTTTCTTGGCATAATAAAGAGTTAATTTCAGCCCTGTAGCTCCATTGGTGTGTCCTGTACGCGTAATACCCATATACACAGCCAGCCAGTCAGACAGCTAGCCAGCCAAACGAACTTGAAAACTGAGGAAACCTGTTTTGGTAACAGTTTCTGTGGATGGTTTATCATAAACGGTAATGGAAAATTTACATTTGGCAAAATTACAAGAGAAAAAAGAAAGAAAAAGGATAAGGAGGGAATGAAAGAGAAGAGAAAAAGAATTTGAAGATGAGGAAAGAGAAGGATAAAAAGTAGAAGTAAAAAAGAAAGTAAATGAAGAACAAAAAGAAAGAAAGAGAAAGACGGAGAAATTGAATTTTTTTTTAAGTATAGGAAGAACTCAAAAAGAGAAAATAGTGAAGATTGAATAAAAATTTCAGCAAGCTATTTTAGGGGTGATCAAATAAAATTTGTGAAAAAGGGTGATCAATTAATAAGTTACCTCTTTCAGCTTTTGTTGGATATTGAAAAGCCCGAATTTTCAGGAAAAAAAATAATTTGTGGATCACGCTGGACACAAACTAGGAAACAATTTAGCATAAATCTATATTCCAAATTGATCTACCATCCGTAAAAAAATACTTTTGGGGAAGGAATACTGAAAATGAAAAATGTTTTTTCCTAGACAAAATAAGAAGTAAATGCTCAAAGTTTCAGCCCTCTAGCTACATTAGTGCAGCCTGTATGCATGACACATACATACATAGCCAGCCAACCAGATCAACTAAAAAAACGAAGAAAAAAAAGAACCCATGTTGATAGTTTTTGTGACAGTTACGATTGACATTTTCTAAAAGGAAAGAAATAAACAAGTAAAGAAAGAAGATGATTCGAAATAATGCTTTTTAAATAAGTTACGAAAAGCTGAGCATCCCAAAACAATAATTGAATCTTTGTTGGTCTTTCTAATTAAGATAAAGATTGCTTTAATGATCACAAGTTGATCCTATTTTGTCGACTTCCCACGTGAATCGAATCAAAACAAACAAACTCAACAGAACAAGTGTCTTCGACGATGTCTTCGGAGTCTTTGAGCAATCAGCCGTTACCATTCCTGCAAACGCGAAACCTAAACAGATAAGGAATTGTCGTCGGCTTTTGACTATTTCTTTTTTTTTTTTTTTTTTCCTTTCTGAACGACAAATTGGCAGGGATTTATTTTGCAAACCTCTTTCATTCTGGGAGCCGATGGAAACCAATTTTCAGAAACATAAACAATCTGATTAAGGGTCGACTTATAACGAGTTGCAAAGTGACTTACAACGAAACAGATCTGGTTAGTCATCCGTTAAAAACCGTCACGGGACGAAGAAATTTTAGCGGCATGCCACGTAGGGGGTGATCAATTACAAAAATGGGAAAAAGGAATGATCAATGAATAAGATGCCCTGTTTGCCTTCTGTTAGGTAGTGATCATTAAAAAAGTCTGAATTTTTTCAGAAAATGAGCGGGAATGCTGCCAGGAAAAGTCTACGAGATCAATTTAGCGTAAATTCACAATGCAAATTGAGCTCTTCCAAAGACCATTAGGGAGTTGGTGCAGAAAAAAAAACTTTTTTGTAGACATTTGGAGAAAATGTTTAAATTTTTATTGGTGCGGCTTATGTTCGTGCTACACAAGCCAGCCAGACCAACTTGTAAGCTGAAGAAACCTTTGTTGACAGTTCAGATGACAGTTTTGATTGACGGTCTCCAGCAGAAAAATGTTCTAAAAGTTTCCCTCAGTCTATCAATCAATTATCCCTCTCCTCTCTCTCTCTCTCTCTCTCTCTCTCTCTCTTTCCCCTTTAATCTCTTTACATCATTAAGTCTGTTCTTATTGGCGTTTTCTAATACTCCCACGTCTGTATCAGTCTTTTGGTCTATTCCTTATGTAATGAGTTGCAGTTTTATACGAAAGAGTCAAACAATATACAGACATCACTGCATTCCCAATGTTCATTTTACGCCATTTTTTTTTCTTTTGCCAAAAAAAGGCAAATAGTGTACTATTTCTGTTCAGCTTGGTGATCATTGTAAGTCTCAAGTCAGGTCGAAACCAGGAATCAATATCAACAAGTTTTTATGATCACCATTTTGGACTTCTTTTTTTTTTTTTTTTCAATGCAAAATTCTATAATCACTTCAAAAATAGTTGATAAAAGAAAAAAAACATGATCAGATTAATATTCCTATTCTTTCTTTCCTGTTTCCATCTTTTAACATAACTGGACCGATAGACTGACCAACTGACCCAAAAGCATTTAGTGGAGATGTGTGGACAAGGATAGAGAAATCTTTGGGAGACCCTAAAACTTGAAAACTGATTAATTGTAAGAATTTCTGAGGGAAGATGATAAACAAACAAAACGTCAACCTGTACAAAAGTTAACAGTGAATCAGTCAAATCCTTTTACTGGTGCATTGGAACAGAAAAGATGTTTTTCTTGGCAATGGAAATAACCAACGATATCTGTACTTAGCATAAATGAATCAACGTAGCCTGGTCGTGTATCAGAGTTAATAATCAGAGAAATTAACTAGAATTATTACAAATTGAAAAAATTATATTTTTATAATTTTTTATTATTACATGCATACATTACAAATGTTGCAGTAATCATCTTCAGTCAGAATAAAAGTAGGAGTGGAGTTTAACATTGCAGCAGCCTCTCTCTCTCTCTCTCTCTCTCTCTCTCTCTCTCTATATATATATATATATATATATATATATATATATATATATATATATATATATATATATATATTTATTTATTTTTTCATCCAGGTCCAAGAAAGAGAGAACCTGAATGTCACAGCCAATAATTGGACAACTGTAATGTCAAATGTAATGTAAAAAAATATATTTATGACATCACTTTCGTTTTAAAAACATCTGATATGGAATGGAAAAAGTCTGGAAATATCTACATTGTAGTAAATCTAGATACTATCGGTAAACTCATCAAAAGAAGGCCCAGAAAAAGTGAAAAAAAGTTCCTTTCGAAAACTCAAAAACAACATTTTAAGAAAGCGTGTAGTGAAATTCTGACAAAATTGTGGCTGTAGACAAAACGGTATGGCTAGGAGCACTGGACCCCATGAACATACGCACATATAAAAAGGGCAGAATCATTTGCCACCTTTGATGGCTACAGTTGTTCAATAAAATGTACACATCCAAATCAAAATTGCCCTTTTAGCCATTAGTTGGCATTTTGACCAAAGTGACCAAATTGGAAAGGAAAGACGTTGCGCGTCAAACTGTTACTCAGGAAAGTCAGTAAAATCGTGAACAGGGGAGAGCAGGGCATTTATGTGAGCAAAGGGGAGAGAGAGAGGGGATACTGGGGAGTCATGTTGTTTGAAAATCTTCAACGAATTCTTCCCTTCCTCCCTCCCAAAATCATTCTTTTTTCTTTTTCTTTCAAACCCAAACCAGCCCACTTGAATCAATCAAGTAAAGCCCATTACCTGATCCACCCCATGGCTGGTTGCAGGTAATAAGAAACGTAACAATTCACTTGTTGGCAAAGATGCAATATTTTGAGCCAGCCCACATGGTGAGGCACACGATGGAACGTGATGTTGGAAATGCATTCATTTTAGAAACTTTCTAAACATGTACACACAACCTATCAAAAGTTAATTGAAAGGTATCCACTTGGAAAGAATGACATTGGGAGCCACGTAAAAATTATACGACTTTTTCGTTAGTACCCCCAAAAGCCAATGCACCGTTTTAGCATAAACTTACATTGTAAATTGAACTCCACTATAAACTTCTTTGGCAGGGAGGTTGAGAGAATTTTTTAAAAAACTATCAAAAGTTGATTGAAAGGTATTTGCTAGGGAAATATTGACATTGAGAGCCACATAGAAATCATGGAGCTTTTTTGTTAGTATCCAAAAAACTAACACACCTACTTAGCATAAACTTACATTGTAAATTGAACTCCTCTAAAAACATCTTAGGTAGAGGGGGATGTTGAAAAAAAGATTTTTTTTACACTTAATAAAGAGTATCTTAAAGAGAGCCTTCTAACTCTGTCGGTGCGGTCAGAACGCACGACAAATATGTACCCAGGCAGCCAGTCAGACTCACTTAAAAGATGAAGAAACCTATCTTGACAGTTTTGGTTGACGGTTTACAATGAGAACTTTCATTGAAATAAACATGTGACTCTTGGTAAAGCTTCCCTTTTGTTAACCATCATTATATTTTTGAATATTACTTCTATCATCTTAATGTTAGTAACCCTCCATTGCAACCACTCAGATCGTCAGTCTACGGCAGTGGGTAAACAGCGCAGATCAGAAATGAAGGATAAGCCCCGAGGAGAACTTGAACACGCACCTATTTTTCCTTGGAAAGTCTGGTTATCCCTATCAGTAGCTCTTAACAATTGAGCTATAAGGATTTCCTTTCTAGACTTCCTTACTTTAAAATCATGGACGTTAGTTTTTGGTGGTCAATGGCTTTTACAAAAATAGATCTCAGACCGCGAGATAAATGAGAACTCGATGAGGATTCCGGAAGGGGAATTTTCAGACTGTTTTGAAAAGCAGAGAGGTCGCTGAGGTAAGTGTGTGGGTCCCAAGCGGTGTACTTTGAAGGGGAATAAGGCGCCATTGCCACGGTAGGCTATTTTTTCCTCGATAATATTGAATGGCTGAATAATTTCTTGACAGGCATCGCATATTCATGCTCGTAGATTTGAGCACGCCAAATTATCATTATGTAAGTATATATATTTATGCATGTATATACTTGTGTTTACACACTTCATTTTCATAAGTATTCCCACGAGAAGATGACGGCTGGGATGGCAAATGTTGTGAAGCCAAGACAATATAAGACTGTTATTTTAGACCTATTACAGACTGTCAACCAAAACTGTCACCTTAACTGTCAACATAGGTTTATTCAGTTTTGAAGATGGTGTGGCTGTGAGTCACGCGTACACTTATAGAGCTAGGAAGCTGAAAATCTAAACATTTACACCCTTATGTCTTGAAAAAAAAACTTTTTTTTATGTTTTAAAGACCCTCTTAGAGGTTTTTAAAGGGCGTTCGCTATTTAAGTTTATACAAAATTGGTCTCTTAGTTTGTGTCTGGTAGCATTCATACCTGTTTTTTTTTTGTTTTTTGGAAAATTCGGACTTTTTTAGTGATCACTGCCCAACGAAAGGTGAGAGAAGTTACTTATTCATTGATCACTCCTTTTTTTAATTTTCTAATTGGTCACCCCTAACAGAGCACGTTGCCAAAAGTCGTTGGCTGCATGATGGTTTCCATTGAGAGACTAACCATACATGTCTCCTTGTGTCTATTTGCATACATTGGCACGCACAATTTCGTGCACACTACTTGGACAAGACCCAAACATTTCTAAAAAGACACGCAGGGCGCCTACTGTGGCACAATGGTTTTCAAACTTGTTTTGCCGACTAGTTGGTTAGTGTAATGAGTTCGAGTCTCACTGAGTGCCCAACTCCTTTCGCCTTCTGCCAGACAAAACTAACCTTACTTGATCTGCGTGATAGGATTGTGATCCATTGCACTACAATTGGCATCTTAACCTTACAATTGTAGGTCAATGGATTGCGATCCTGTCATGCAGATCAACCAACTAGTGTTGTCAGTTGGATCCTACCGAGTGCTCACATTGTATTGGCCTTCAGCCAGCCTGAACTAAGCGCCTAATCTAGTATGATGTTTAGCAAACTTGACTTGTAGACTCTTTAGCTAGTGGACTGAGTTCTATTCTCTGTAGGAGGCCGCTGCTGAAGCCCTGAATGAAGTTGGTGAGGGTTCCTACTGTAGCATGATTGCAGACCAATTGGTTGGTGTGGTCTATTTTGATACTGACTGTGAATCGTACATTTGTGGTCATTTGTGGTCTTAATAAAACTCATCCCCTCCTGAAAACGTTGCATGCTTCTTAGTTTAAATACTGCGTGCCATACTAGTACAGACGATTAGTATTACACGCGAAAAAACTTTCTTCTGATACTGGCTACCGTACACTGGTGCTTTTTGCAGCATGCAGTGAGATACAGTATCTCAACTCCCTAATTCATTCATTCCGTTATTAGGCAACACTGTACTGACACCCGCGTTCAGAAGCAAATGAACTTTTACAAACTGACTACAATTCTACCTATCGGGATTCTCCTGTTGATGCAGATTCTAGGAAAAGATGGAGAAATTAGAAAAACCATCAAATGAAGTAGAAGAGGATGTGAACCAATGCAAAATATTCAAGCTCAACATTGACAGCGTGATATGTAAGTATCTACATAAAGAATACATGGATCAATAATAAAACTTATATCCTGTCAAATCTAATTATTTCATGAACATACACGTAAAGTTTTAATACTGTTCAATATTTTTTGGTTATTGTTTACACATCTTGAGTTTATGTACATGTTTATTGACAACAGAATCAAGTTTTTGTTTACTTATGTGTTTAAATCGCATGAAATCTTTAACTTTGAAGTTATGCCAGCATTAAGATGATATCTGATGATGCATAAGATTATTTCAGTTATACATGAAAGGGTTGGTTGTTTTCTACTATATGTTAGTGAGAAAATGTGTCAGGCAATTCCACACATCCCTTACTGAACGCTGTAAAGGTGATCTCAAAAATCTATCTAGGAAAAAAATGCTCCTAAACCCAATGAGAAAAGAGTAAAAACTTCTACCGGGGTAATTGGCGTATTAGACTGGTCCTTTAAATATTCAAACGGAGACCTACGAACCATAACAAAACAATGTCAATATCTGATTTCTGTGAAATAAAATATTTAAGATATAAAGTCCATGTAAGGAGACTACCCAATTGTTCCGTTCGGAAATAATTGTTATTTGACAATGAAAGGAAAAAACACTTCCCTGGAAATTCATGGCTAAAGATTGAGACTATGTTAGGTTCATCAACCATGCAGGTACAAAAGAAAATGAGAAATAAAAAGTTCATTTTTTATACGCTCACGTTATCAGTGTATACTAAAAAAAAGTTACATAGTGTCTAAATAAGGAAACATGATGATGATGGTGATGATGATGATCTTGCTTTTCGAGGGAAGTTGTTATTTTTGTTGTTGTTGTTGTTGTGCCAGTGGTGGTGGCAGTGGTGGTGGCAGTGGTGGTGGTGGTCGTCGTTGTTATTGTCGTATGTGTGTGCGTGTGTATGTGAGTGTATGTGTGCGTGTCTGTGTGAAGTTCAAAAGAGAGTCATCATTAAAAAGTTAGTAGATTGAAAAAGATATAGTTGTCTCCCCTTGACAGCGATGGGGATATTTTCTTTTCACTTTTTTTAGGAGTGGAAGACGAGGAAGAAAAAAGTGGAATGAATAAATGAGCAACAGAGGGAATCCATTCAACAACGGGTCTTGGTAGTCACTAAATAGAAACAGTCACAATACCGAGATCTTTTGATTGCTCGCAGTATTGAGTTGATCATTTAAAAAATGGAAAAAAAGGGGTGATCAATGAATGATATCTCTCGCTTTATTTTTGGATAGTGATCACTAAAGAAGTCTGAATTTCCATAAAAAGAAACGTGAATATTGTTGGACACAAACTAAGGGATCAATCTGGCATAAACTTATATTGCAAACTGAACGCACCCCCACCCCCCTAAAGCCTACTTAGAGGGGAAATTTCCATAAAATAAAAAAAAACATATGTTTTGGTATACATAATAAAAGGTGAATGTTGAAATCGTCAACGTTAACTCGATTGGTGTGATTCGTACGCAATTCATACATACAAACAGACATAACAAGCCAGCTAGTTAGCTGGACCAACGAAAAAACCCTTTCTGACAGTTTTGGAGAAAGTTGTAGCTGATGGTTTCTAATTATGAAAGATAGAATCCTGCAATTAAATACACAAGAAATAGGTAAAAGCATGTCGAAAATACTATATCAATGCAAATTCACTCATTGGGAACAAACCTGAAAGTCAGACTATAGATGCACTAGTTCGATTTTTATTGCCTTCAAAGCCCCCATCCTTTAAAAGTTATCACCTTTAAAAGCCCTTTCCTCTGAAAGAATCTTAATTTAACACTTATGTCGTTGTAAAAAAAATTTTTATTCAAGCTATTTGTATGTTGATGTATTGGAATAGAATTCTATGTTCCGATGACATAATGATAGAATGTCACTTAAACTACATCAGATTCATGGAGGAGTGGGAAGTGCTTCATCGAAGTCATGTGAGGTGTTTGCTATGTCGATTTGTGAGACAGTGACAGCCATACCTAGAGAATCTACAGCCCTGACAATAATTATAACAGAAAGATTTTAAGATTGTATATTCATTTAACCATGCAAAGTATATCAAATCATGCTTAAAGATTTACCAAAGAAATAATTTGTAATAAAACTGAATCGAACACGCAAACATTGATATTACCAAATCTAAGCACAGCTGTTTTAGAGGAAAATGAAAAATAACAAAAGTCCTTAAACAATCAGGTTGGTGCAAAAAAAATTGCTTTTCTTTAAATTTTAAACTTCAGTGTTTATTTTGGAATAAACTATTATCTAATTATGTTCATGGAATATACCATTTTAAAGTGTGAACTTTTTTCTGTTCATTTAAGCGGGGCATTTCCTTATCCCTATTCATTCTGGTTCAGTTGAGGCAGTCAAATCAAAGGTGGAAAAAAGCAGATTCAAGCATTTCGTTGTATGAGTTCAAATTGGACATGAAACAGCGGGAATAATTCGCAATATCAATCAAGGGGTCAGGGTAGCGTCAACGAACGTACAGCTCAGTATTGGTTGAAAAGGTTTCGCAACAGAGACGAGGACCTTGGAGGTAAGGATTGTAGTAGGCGTCCCTCTGGGATTAGAGACATTCATTTGAAGGCCATTGGGGGGGGGCGAGCCCATGCAAAACAACTCGAGAGGTTGCAGAGGAACTTAACGTTGACCATTCAACAGTTGTTGACAAAAGAACTGCAACGTTTACGTCCTATATTGGTCGATCGAAAAAAAAACAAAGCTTCTTCATGACCATGCCCGACCGTATGACACGCGATTGACCCTACAGAAATTGAGCTAGTCCACGAAACTTTACCTCACTCACCAAACCTCTTTCTGACCAACCACAAGTTTTTCAAGCATTTCAGTCACTTCCTGCAAAGGGGGGGGGTTAAACAACCAAACAACGGCTCAAAATGCATTTGAATAATTCTTTAACTCCATAATTCTATGCTTTTGTAATAAATGGACTTGTTACTAGTGGGGCAAAAATGTGTAGATTCTGGAGGTTTTTATTTCGATTAATAATTTTTATTCCAAGTTGAGATATACTGCTTTGAAGTTGATGGTGGATAACCGCAAATATTTTGCACAAACCAAATATATACAAAAGTTCTGTTGTCAACATGGATCTTGAAGCGCTCAGAGAATAAAAGTTCCGATGTTGATAGTATAACAAATGATAATTGATGCGAAGTCATTATCTACAGGTATGATCGAATAAAATGCCTCTAGACATGGCTATGGGATATGTATTTAGCTTCAGTGCCTGAATGTTTTATTTCTCGGTCGGTCGAAATAAAATGAGCAAAGTTTTCAGTCTACGTTGCTGATGTGTGAATGTGGTACAGAACATAAATCAGAATTTCAGTTTTCGTCAATTGGTAGGTAAATTTCGTTCCTTCGTTATATTAATTTAATCTCCAAAATTGGTTTGCTTAGCAGAAATATTTAACTTAAGTTCTATGTTATGCAAAGAATTTATAACGCAAGAATACGACTACATTTGGAGTATTGTGTACTGGCTTTGGCCCCACGCCCTAGGCATGGTAATTGGAATTCATTTTGAAATTGGAGACTGTGCAGAGAAAATTTACAAGAATGATAAGTGGCATGAGAGATTTAAATAATGAGGATGCCCAGAAAATTTAAACAATGCCACATTGTTTGAGAGGAGAGTAAGAGGAGATTTAATTGAACCATTGAAGATAATAGATGGCTTTACAAATTACGAAATTCTTATGTTTAATAAGTCAGATGGCACGAGGAATTTACAAGCTAGGTCTATTACAAAAATAATGTCACAAAATCATATTGATTTTTCTTCGAAACAAACCTGAAATACTGAAATAGTTTCCCATCTTATATGAAAAAAATAATACGAGTATAAATAATTTTTAGAATAACTTGGATAAATTTAGATAATTTGGGAAAGAAATTAAGATGAGTCGGCAATATTGGGAGTTAGTTGAAATATTTAAAAGAATTAAAGAAACATAAATAGATAAAATCTGCCTGGTAGATGTTTCTCTATACTGGTAAGATTGTTGAAAAAATATTAATTCAAAACATTTTTATAACTTGAATGAATGTATATTTCAATGTTGAATACGTATTTTCAATATAAACTATTTAAGGAGATGCCCTCAAAGGCGTTTTTATTATTCAATAAGTAAATGAATAAATAATAAATTGATAAGTCCATATGAGTTAAAAGTCTAAATGTCTGTGATTTGGGAGAATAAAGTATATTCATCCAGTCATTACTTTTAGAAAATTCCACCGTGCGAAATTAGTAAACTCTTTGGATACACTTTTAAAAGTTACAATTTGAAAGTTCCACGGATGATAACAGGCAGATCTACTGCACGTTGGACAAAGCTAATAAAAGATATGCAAGCCAAATAAACAGACCTGGTTACATTACTAACTGTCATCCAACATTGATAAGCTGCCAGAGGCTGAATTTCACCAATGTTATCAGGATACTTTTAATTGAGAGACATGATGATAGTGTGGCAACGCCCACCCCCGTATCAGTATTTTTTTTTTTTTTTTACCAAATCACGAAAGTTCTCTGTATAACTAAAGAAATCAAAGTCAACAAAGTAAAAGAGTTGTTCCCTCACGCTGGCGACGACTTCAGCTGTCCCTGTTTGGGCTTCATGCACAACATTACCGCCCATACTGCACTGGTTGAATATGGAATAGATTAAGGGGCGACAAGCTCTCAAAATGACATCACAATTCAACAAATGTTATTTTATACACAAGGGAGGAAGGATTCATGCCTTTTCCAATTATGAGAAGGGAATGCAAACTGTCGCAGTGTAAGTTTGAACTCGGCTCGCTGAATATATTCTCCAAGCCGTTACCTGTTCGACCAACCGGCAATGCCCCGAAGCATCAAACACAGAACAATACCCGATATCTCCCGGACACCATTTTGTCAACCCCGTTTGAAGAGACGGCCATTGCAGAAGCAGACTGATTCAGAGACGGCCATTGCAGAACAAGGACTATCAATTTCCCATTAGTTGATCCTCTTTGTCACTTGGCACTATCCATCATCCGAGAAAAGGTGTTTGCTTCTCGGCGAAATGGTCGCTTCGGCCATCTTGATTTCTTACCGTTTTATTGCTATCCAAACGTTTTGTCAACTATTAGTTTTCCACAGCCACAAGAGAACACAAAATGGCCGACTTATTATGATCATTTTATTCGTTCATCCCTTCTTTATTCGTTTGTTTCTTCTTCTTCTTCTTCTTCTTCTTCTTCTTCTTCTTCTTCTTCTTCTTCTTCTTCTTCTTCTTCTTCTTCTTCTTCTTCTTCTTCTTCTTCCTCCTCCAAAACTACAACTATATTTTCTTCTTTTTCTCTTTCTTCTTCTTTCTTTCCTACTTATTCTTCATCATATTCTCCATCTTCTTCCACTTGAAAATCTTCTTCTTCTTCTTCTTCTTCTTCTTCTTCTTCTTCTTCTTCTTCTTCTTCTTCTTCTTCTTCTTCTTCTTCTTACTACTACTACTACTACTACTACTACTACTACTACATTTCTTCCTCTCTCTTTGTTTTATTACCCCTTTTCATCCCAATCTCTCTTCCGTTTTCTCTTTCACTTTTCTGTCTGATCTTCTAGGTTTTGCTCCCATTACGTCTTTGTTGGTCCATATTCACTCATTTTTCTCTTTATATATATATATATATATATATATATATATATATATATATATATATATATATATATATACATATATATATATATATATATATATATATATATATATATAGTGTAAAAAATAATCGATGAATTTAGGGTAGTAATCTATCCACTGTTTGTCTATCCTATCATTTCTTTTTGACAATCCCGTAACATTATCACGTTCGTTCTACACTGAAACAGTGTTTTTTCCGATCAGCTTGAAAAAATAGCTTCGTTGAAAAATAATGTGATAACCTAAATTCATTAGTTTGTCTACAGGAATTAACAATTATTAAAACAGTAATGTCATTATGTTCTGTGAACAGAAGAGAAAAAAACATGGAGGAAAATAGGAAATCTCAATACATAGGTCAGTTGTTGGTAAATACAGTTTTGCTGCTGGCAAAAGGAAGCTGACTTATCATGACCGACCAATTTACATTAACAAATAATGGGAGTTATTAACTATTCCACTACATAATGTCTGGCCTATTAAGTTGATGTAGGTCGAATATAGAATGACCAACATTCGTATATTACTATCACTGAAAAAATTACTTTGTTGAAAAAGAATTTCTACATGAATTTTTTAGTAAATTTCTGATTAAATACGATAAATTTTACTTTGAGATAAACTAATAAATCTACTTGTAATAAATTTGTCATCTTTTAAAGTTTTTTCTTTCAGCGTAACATTTTTTTTTCCAGTGTAAATCTTATATATTGACGAATTCATTTACCGTATATACAAAGCAAATATTGCAGAAATCATCTTCGGAAAGGAAAGAAGTACGAATGGAGTTTGACACAGCAGCAGCCAGGCTTCTTTTTTTTTTTCATTGTCTTGTCTCTATCTCTTAACTCTTCCTTTCTCTACTCCTTCTCATATATCAGCAGTCCTTGATTAAAATTCACTCAGCCATTTTCAACCCAGCCCCTATGACACCTACCAATATGTCATATTTAAACTAAAGGGGGGGGGGGGTTACCCCCTTTAGTTTAAATATGAGAAGTACACAACGCAGATTTTTGGAAGTGTATGATAGACGTATGTCATTATTAAGAAAAACGTCGACATAGAGTTCAAAGGTTTTATTAACGAAAATAGTACACATAGTATATCTATGAATTTCTAATCGGTCATCTGTATATCAGAATCATAGGGGTTCAAAGAATCTCAACAACCGCTCCTCTAGAAGCTAAACCGCCTTCAAGCTCCTTGGAATAAACCAATGCCCCCTAAGGGGCGCTAATGCCCTCGTTGAGAATCACTGGTTTTCTTCCTTTTTTTTCTTTATCATCCTTCATTCTTTTCTTATCATTTTCTCACTTCGTTTTTCTTCTTTGTCCCCTCCTCACCTTATATCCCTTTGACTTTCTCTCTTTTATCTCTCTCTCTCTCTCTCTCTCTCTCTCTCTCTCTCTCTCTCATTTCTTGCTCTCCTTTTTTTCTATTCTTATCATATTCCCATTTCCCACTCCGACATATCTTCTCATCTCTCTTTCTCATAACAAAAGTACTCTCTCCCTCTCTCTCTCTCTCTCTCTCTCTCTCTCTCTCTCTCTCCTTTTCCAACTATTCTTGGTGTTCCTTTCCTTTATCCTTTACATGCCATTTGTTAGTTCCGTTTCATTCCTTCAGCTTATATTCTCTTTAATTTCTCCTTAAAATAAAAGCAATTTCTATCTCTGACTCTGTCTCTCTATCCCTGTACCTCTCTCTCTCGCTCTCTTCAAATCTTATTAGTTAAACGACACTGCCATTAAACCACACCGGTCATTTGTCCAGCAAATAAAAAACCCTTTTTGTTTTAAAATGTCGCCCTCGTGCTTGGACCGTCTCCAGCTAGACTTTATTCACCGCCTCAGTTTCGCATCTCTATTGTCCGTCAAAATTCCATAAAAGCAGACGACACGATAACACTCTCTGACCTCTCGAAGACCAATATCACCGCTTGTTCAAGCCGACAGCTAATCATTCCACAAAATGTGCCCATTCATCCAGCGAATTTAATGCCGGCCGAACAGTTCGAATAAAGATGGACACCAGCTTTTGACCACCATTTTGTTTTTCCTTGATGAATTGACTTTCGTTCGTCGCGGTTCTTTTATTTTGATGTTGCTTGCTCTTTATTTATTTCTTTAAATTCTTTTCTATGTTTTCCTGGCATATATCAGCTGTCATGAGTTTCGCGCGGCTGTAGAATCAGATTATTGTTCAGATAACACTATCGTCACGTGATGACATAATTTTGAATATCCGAATCGTATAAATCATCTGACTAAGTGTTTCCCAAACTTTTCACGGTAGCATCCCCTTTCAGAACATATATTTCATCAGCGCCCATCTCCTCCCCGTAAAGTCGGTCGAAAATGATACATTGAAAATAAAATTTGTATTGTTTGCCGCTTGTCCCTTTTGACAACCCCCCTTGACTTCCAACGCCCCTCACTACCCCTCGATTCTAAATTCCCCCCAACTACCCCAACGCCTTTTGGCTTCGTACACCCCATACTTTCCCCACGACTTCAAACAACCCCCAGTGCCGTTTTGACCCCGACGCCCCTGTGCCTTCAAGCGACCAAGTTGAATGTTCAAGCGTCCCCAAAAAGGCTGGAGTAGTGCCCATTATGGGAAAAATTGATTTGACGGGATGTTTTAAGAGGAAGAGTCAAAACTTTTCTGTAAGACATCGATTTTATCAAAATACTCATTGTACGAACGTTGGAGAGTGTGATTCCAAAAGGCGATGAGAGCCAAGAAATAAATGTGTTGAATTAATTTAAAATCAAATTCTTGATATGAACTTATAAACTTCACACACACATACACATACACACACACACACACACACACACACACATATATATATATATATATATATATATATATATATATATATTAAGTATTTTTTAAGTTTATTTCTTATAAGAGTTAATTTATGATCGGTAATAATGATTTCATTTTCATTTACTTCATCTTTTATGCTTTTGAAGGTTCCAATAGATATCCCCAGCGATAGATAGTTGGATAGATAGTTAGATAGATCGATTGATAGATAGGAGAAGACTGAGATAGACGAATACATAAATAAGCAGATAGATAGATAGATAGATAGATAGATAGATAGATAGATAGATAGAAATGTGCAGACTGAGATTAATAGATGAATAAATTTGCGCCGACTGGAATAGATAGATAGATATGCACAGACTGAAGATATATATATATATATATATATATATATATATATATATATATATATATATATATAGATAGATAGATAGATAGATAGATAGATAGATAGATAGATAGATAGATAGATGGGGGAGAGAGAGAGATGTGCAGACTGAGATAGATTTATATAGATAGAAATGAGCAGACTGAGATCGATAAATAGATAGATATGAGCAGACTGAAATAGATAGATAGGTAGATAGATAGATATGGTCAGACTGATATAGACAATCATAGATAGATATGTGCAATCTTATAAATAGATAGATAACAAGTAAAAGAATGTCTATAGATAAACAACTATTCTATCCGTATGCATCAAGTATAAAGAATTGGCCAGAAAGAAAGTAATGTATAGAAGCAGACAATGAAGAAAAAAACCGTATTTCACCAAAGGGAACAGATTAATCAAGATAAACTGACCATCAACAAACAAGGGTAATTATCTTAAAATCCTTCGGTTTTGGTCTATCAGCCATAATTTACTAGCGGAAGCGCGTTGATCGAGCTAGTATCTTCCTTGAGTGAACAGCGAAAACCAACCATGAAGCTTTTGAACAAGAACTAAAAAAAATGGCGTGAATCGAGAGAAACGGGAAGGGTTTTCTGAATCAGTCAAGTTTGAAATTTTATTATTTGGCCGGTTGCATGCCTACAAGGAGCTACTAAGGGATTCGGAGATTTTGTTGGTTTTTTTTTGTTTGTTTGTTTGTTTGTTTACTTTATCGTCTTCTCCATTTTTTTTCTTTCTTTCTTTCTTCAGTTATTTAATCGGATGTGTTGCAATGTGGAACAGGAGAGACAAATTATCTGTTAAAGAGAAAGGAAATAAGGCAAAATCTCTCCACATACTCTTGCATATGCATTAGATCTGAGGCTCTGAGAGTTCGGCATGTGCTCTCCGAGGGGACGATTCGGATAAAGGGAGGGGGTGATGCAATTTAAATATATCTAGGATGAGGCAACTGAACGGCTGTTTGGAATATCGGTATGAAGAGCGAAAAACACCCCGAGGCTCAAAACTGAGTCGTCTTGAAGCTTTACCGATAAAATTCCTATTCATACAACTGGTCTGGTTAGTCACTCACCAGAGACCGTCACATGACCACTGTCAGGTGGACAAACACTGATAAATTAATTTAACATGAAATTGCATTGCAAACTAAATCCATCTCTGATGAGGTATTATGGTGAGATTTTGAAAAAACAAATAAGTTTTCCGCTGGGTATAAGGAGTAAATATTTCAATCTTAAACTTTCTAACTCCAGAGCGTCTGATACATACATGCATACATACATAATCAACCAGACCATCTTGAAAACTGAAAGAAACCTAAGTTGACAGTTTTGGTTGGTTATACCTATAAATCCTGATTTTGCTTTAGCATCCATATCATTGGGTGAACAATACAGAAAATAGTATTTGAATCAAACATATTATTCGAACAAGTTTCGCCTTTATTATTTCATATATAAAAGATAATGATAATGCTATTGTTGGATACCATATCTACATCTATTCATGATATAGATTTCATAGCAATTAATGCTTAACTTGTTGACTTGGTGAGGTATAATGTTGTTGTTACCAAAATATATTTAATTTATACGTATTTCAATTCATCTAAAACTCTGAATTTTGGTAAATTTCTGGATTTAGCTATATATACAATGCTCTTCCATAGGAATAAAGCACTCTGGTGGATGAGGAGTTTCTGCGTAAAATGAATATATCACTTAAATTCAGCCTTACTGACCATCCAGTTCCGTAGTACAGAGGTGATGTCGGCCTCCGGGTCCGATGTGAGGGTTTCAATTCTACCTCGCAGTACTGGATGGGATAAAGTCTATAGCCACACTGAAGAGATGTAATACACCGGAACAGCTGTCTGTGGATGACGCAATTGTATATATGTATATGTATATATCTTTTCCGTATCAGATCTATTTTATCTTAGAAAGGAGACTTCAAATTTAGGGGGCTTTTTGGGTGGGATAGGAAGCAAAAGGCTGAAACCCACTGCAGTAGACCTTCGAACAATCCTCAAATATATTATATTTTTAAAAAATTAAAGTTTCAAAATGGGGTTTTATTCATAATGTAGCTGTAACTTTCCGTCATTTTCACGGAACTATGGCTTACAAGAATTATCTTTCCGACGGTCTGATCTTTCTGTTGATATCCACTACATTAGTTCACTGTTAGAAATGAGCCTGCAACGAGATTCATCTGCCTCTGCTGAAATAATGAACGTTTATCTAAAGATGGGTTCGACATCAATTGCTCATATAGGAATATATTAGGTTGTTACAGGTTGGGATATCTTTTTAACAATGAGATGAAGGTTGATATAAACATCAGAAAACGGCAAATATCTAATTGGGCGGGTGCATTTAGTGCACTGTTCTTAATACGAGTAAATCGTGTTTTTACTCAAATCACTGACGTTAATTTCGCAATAACCTTTTTAAAACACGAATGATTTTGATAAAAAATTTATGTTATCTTGTTGAGACCTTTATTGCGAGTAATTTTTTTAATTACTAACGAAAAGTGCTATAAAAAAACAAAACAAGATACAATTTTTAAGATGAGTTTTACTCCAAATTTGATATAACGCAAACCCGAATTACACCAGACTTTCCCTATAGACTTAATTTAGCCCTTTTTTTAAAAAAGAGCTAGGATTCTCCCATTCATATAAATAAAAGAGCCCTGGAACATGTTTTTTTTTTTGTGCAGTTGGTTAGTATGTCAATTTTGTAATCAAGAGAATTCATAGTTCGAATAATGGTTATAACCACGGACTGCGAGAGTACATATCAATAACAGGACCAGTAAGAGAAATGCGTACCTGCACAATACGTTAATATACTTGTGAAAAAAAGCAGAATACTGAACAAGAATATCTTAATGTAATAAAGATGAAAAACATTATTTCACAAAGTTTGGTTACATGCAGGTACATGTTACTAAGAATGGCTATTTTGTGCGTCTGTATTAATATTTTTTTTCATCTATTTTATGTTAAAATATTCTTGTTCAGTATTTTAAAAGTTTTTACAATTATATCAACACATTGCCATCGATAATTCTCCATTATAAAGGAGAGTTTTTGGCTTCCCTCGAAATTTATCATGAGTATCCATATTTTCAAAACTTTCCAAGACCTACTGAACCAATGCTGATCAGTTCGCACTGTAGTAGAGCTCCATACAAAAAGCTTTGATTAGCATCTTGAGCAACATTGTGTCTTGAAGCAATTGAACTGTTGATACAGTTATCTATCGAAAGTTACGTGTTCGAACTCCAGCAGAGGCAGTGAGCACTCACTTCAAAATAATGTCTTTAAAAAAGGCATGAACCTGTCTCTTATTCTTTGAGCTGTGCAGCGATAGTTAGACGGAATGGGCTCTCTAGTCTCAGCGAGCAACCTGTCTAGGAAACAGCCTACTCTGGTTCCAAACCTAGGAGTAGAGCACCCTAAGGGCGACTTTCCCCCGCAGCTCCTGCACACCCCTCTTTCCTATGGACTACATTACCGAGGCTAAGGTTGGGATTCTATCGACTGGGCACCAGGGGATCTCCATATTTTTTTGTCTAGCTTCGCACTCTGGAGAGTTCACTTCAGTGTCGTCATATTGTCTATCGAGACATGAGGCTTTCTTTTCTAAGCTGAGCTCAGTCTCTCATAAGGCTACAATGACAATTCTTGGAAAACCGCAATCAATACGCTATATATATATATATATATATATATATATATATATATATATATATATATATATATATATATATATAACTACAAAAGATAAGAGAGAAATGACTGTACATGTGTCTCATGGTAATTCCATACTTGATAAGTCTTGGAATGTAGAAATATCATGAAACAGAAGTGGAATCATTTCTCTCTAATCTTCAGTAATTATCAAATACTGCTCTGTATTGATTCTTTGATATATATATATATATATATATATATATATATATATATATATATATATATATATATATAACATTTATGTCTTATCAATAGGTTGAGCATTTATACTTTCGGGGCCTTTGCTTGAATTTATAGAGTATGATATTACCTGGAAAATGAATACCCAATTTCAGCCATATTTCGACAAATCTACCCACTTTTAGCCATTCAATATGGCCGTTCAATAAATTGCAGTTATCTGAGGATTGCCGATTACAAGTATAGGGCAATCGGTGAAGATCGAAACCACTACGGCTGTGATACCCTAATAGATAAGATCGATGAACTGCTAAGAACCCAGATATTCACTGAACTCAACATAGCTTGTCACAAACTATTGATATCAATTTTTGATCTGCTCATTCTACAGCCTTATTCAGGAGCACAATCTGAAGAACAGATATCGGCTAAACAACTCTTAGAATGAAAATGACATTTTTTTAAAACAATAAGATATCAATAATTGGATATATACCCTTTCAGAACATATGCATTAGGGACCAATATTCCCAATTCGGTTTATGAATATTTCAATACTTCTTTGCATCATCAGTAGGTATAATTCCTGGGATTACATGAGATCTTTATGTATGTTAATTATGCATAAATGTGTTATTCACTGAGAGTCATCTATCTGCAACATCTTAGCAAAAAGGATAAGAACAAAAAAGAAGTAAGCATGTACTACAGGGTAGGTGAGTCTCGGTGTAAGGAACAAATACGTGTGTGTGTTTGTATTTGTGTGTGCTTGTATGAGTGTGTATGTGCTCGAAAGTGCGAGTGACGTTGCGCTTCAGGGCACAGACAATAGAATTAAATTGGAATGTGGCGTAAAATTACAGAAAGAAAGGGGAAACTACTTTGATAACTGAATAATGATGCTACGAATTTCTATGAATAAAAGATATCAAAAATGCTGATTTTTTGTGTTTATGTGAATCTGTAGCCCCCAGCACACCTAACATACAAAGCAATATACGTTTTGAGTAATTAAATTCAACAAAACTATGTTTTCTCCGTACTGTTGAACAACCGGAGCCATAAAGAGAGGTGAAGGGTTCTATCTTTTTTCATACATGCGTGTGTTTGTGTGTATGTGTGTTCCAGCGCTCCTGGTCGTATTATTTTGACTACAAACTTGAAAATTGGAATCAGCACCCTACTAGACCTTTTGTAAGAAAACGATTTCTTCAATTTTTGGCAAAAAAAAGCTCCTCCGGAATCTAGATGTTTCTAGATACTTTTCAAGATCTATTTCAGACGTTTTCGAGTTGGAAACACTGGAAATTTCACGAGAAGAATTTATTCTAGCTATATTTATCGATGGGGATTTTTTTTACATCACTTGAAATTTTGAAAAATAAAACGGTTGTTCATTTATTGATTGTAATAGCTTGTTTTTCTTTCTGAACGATCTCTGCGGAACTGGTATCATTCAACAGTTCAATTTACGATAAATATTTCCAAGCTCTAGCACAAATTCTATTCCTATTATTATCGCAATTATATTAACGTTAGAACAGATTGTAAAATCGCAGTCAGCAGACGTCACTAATGACGTAAGCGTGACGGACGACGATTATTCTATGTGTGTATTAAAGTTGCTGAAATGGGTAAAATTAGAACTCATTCAGGCTGTTCATTTTCACATAATTTTAAGTAACTAACCTTTTGTGTACACATTTCTTTCCTTTTTGCATACGTTGCAAAATATGTGCGTACGCGCTTATATGCATAGCTTAGAGAGAACAATGGTCACCAAGTGAATCTTAGTTCCCCGTTAAAAGACAAGCAATCAAATGTTCTTCCCTACCGGCAAGCCATAATGTTGGCTGGAATGGCCTGATTCAATTGGTCAGCCGCCATTAGCGCCCTCTATTGGCCTCTTTACAGCATCTGTATTGCTTGCTTTCGTCCCATCTCTTCTTTAGCGTCTCTGGCCGAAGAGAAGATGATCATTTGGCCAGTTAGGGCAGTGACCGATAGTTTTGATTCGTGGCCTGGAGACCCGAAACCTTGAGGGCGCACTAAACCATTGGAATGACATCCGGCAATGTTGATGAGAGACAAGAGTATTGCTTCACTCTCCTGGGAAATGACCTCTTTTTTGGAAACGGTTTTTCTTCCTTTTTCCTCTACTTTTCTTCTTCTTCTTCTTCTTTTACTTTTCCTTCTTCTTTTTTTTCCTCCTAATTCTTGCTGTTCTACTCTTTTTCTTCTTATTCTTTCCCATCTTCTTTCTCTTCTTCTTTTTCTTCTCCTTCGAGATTATTATTATTGTTCCCCTCCTCCTGTCTCTTCTTCTTTAACTTTTTCTTCTTTTTTATTCCTAATTCTTGTTTTACGCCTTTTCTTGTTATTCTTTTTCTTCTTCTTCCTCGTGATTACTATCATTGCTCCCCTCCTCCTCCTCCTCCTCCTCCTCCTCCAGCCTCTTCTTCTTCTTCTTCTCATTGTTGTTGTTGTTGTTGTTGTTGCTGTTTTTCTTCTTTTTTTCTTCTTCTTCTTCTTCTTCTTCTTCTTCTTCTTCTTCTTCTTCTTCTTCTTCTTCTTTGTATGGCTTTTATCCTCCTTATTTTTCATCTTCGTCATCTTTTTCTAGGTTTTCTCTTACTATTCCTTCTCCTCCGCCTCCTCCTGATCATTATAAGATACTGTCAGCTGAAACTGTCTCCCAAACTGTCAACATAGGTTTCTATAAGTTGGCCAGGCTGTCTTGATGGCTGGCTATGTACGTATTATGTGTTCTGGTAGAGGTTGAGGTAGAGGGATGAAAATTTCAACGTGCTGATACCACTTTTCCTATTATCATTATCATCATTATTCATCTTATTATTATTATTGTTGTTGTAGTTATTATCATTACTATTATTCTTCTTCTTATTATTATTATTATTATTATTATTAATATCATTATCATCATCATTATTACTATTATTGTTATTATTATTATTATTAGTAGTAGTAGTAGTAGTAGTAGTAGTAGTAGTAGTAGTAGTAGTAGTAGTATGGGATCAATGTAGCCATGATCACCGACCCGACCAAACAATCAGTCAAATGACTAAATATCCTTTTTGTATTTGGTCGCTTTTGTTTTTTCACAACCACCTGGCTTAGAATCTCGATAAGTCGCAGAAATATTCCACTGGACATTTTTGTCAAAAAGATTTCGGGGTTTCTTTTGTAAATTTTTTTGCGTATTTTGGAGGGGGTATTCTTTTTTTCCTTTTTTCGACTCATTTAATCTTGTGTCAGCGCTACCCAACATACCATTTGGTCTAGAACTTTGCAACGTCACATGCGTGATTCACAAAATGATTTTACCGATTTTTAATTTTTTTCATAACATTCTCTGTAGTCTTCTGGGATAAGAAATTTCTTTTGATTTGGGGATTTTTTTTTTTTTGGTACATCTTGTGGGGTCTTTTCGGACACTTTTTATCGACAGTCAGCGCTACCAAACACACCATACGGTCTAAAACATTGCAAATGCACTCGAGTACACTCTGTAGGCACCTCCAAAACAGGCTTTCTTCAAGCCTTTTCTGTGGTTCAAAATCAAACAAAATATTCATTGATCACCCCTTTTCCTAATTTCTCTTATTGATCACCCCAAACAGGCCTTGCTACCAAAAGACGGAAGATATTCACGTGACAGTCTCTATTGAAGAGTTTTTTCTATTTTTTCTTTTGTCTTCTTCCACTCCTATTTTCTTTCTCCCCCCCCCTCTTACTCTCTCATGTTCTTTGTATTCCTTTTTTCTTCCCGTTCGTGTCGTGCGTTAATGTGTTCCAACGCTTTTGGCCATACCGTTTTGTCTACAGACTTGAAAAAATTGCATCAGTACTCAACTAAATCCCCACTAAAAATACTTTTGAGGATTTAGGGGGAAGTATTTTTTTTACATGGGGTTGCTCATTTTGATGGTCTCATTAATAACATCTAGATGTTTTTCACTTTATTTGAGAGGTCTTCCAGCCAGTGATATCATAAATAGAGTTAATTCTGACCATATTTATTCGTTGATGGATTTTTTTTTAATCAACTTCAAATTTGGCGCAACGGTTGTTCAATCCTTGATCCACTCGACACTTTTTTATTTCTTTCCCTTCCTCTTCTTCTCTTTCATTTTATTCTTTTCCCTTCTCTTTTTCTATTTTCTTTTTTTCTCTTTTATCCTCTACTTTTAGCTCTCTCTCTTCCCTTGTTTTCCTTCTCTATATTCATCCTCTTTATCTCTCCTCACTCCCCCCCAACTCTTCGTCTTGTATTTTTCTCCCTCCTCCTCTTTCTACTTCTCTTATCATTAATTTTCTCTCTTCTCACTCATTCTCCCCCTCTCTCCCCCTTTCTCTCTCTCTCTCTTCCCTTGTTTTCCTTCTCTATATTCATCCTCTTTCTCTCCCTTCACTTCCTCCCACTCCTCATCTTTCTCCTCCTCTTTCCATTAATGTTCCCTCTATTGTTCTTCCCACTCTCTCCCCCCCTCTCTCTCTCTCTCTCTCTCTCTCTCTCTCTCTCTCTCTCTCTCTCTCTCTCTCTTCCATATTCTCTCATCTTTCTCCTGTACTTCTTTCTCCCCGACCCCTTCATATCAACCAGGTAGCTATGACTCATTTCCCGTTCTTGGGATATTTGTGACGTTCCCTGTAGAAAACTAGAGCGAATCTCAGGTTCTTCAGTGCGTTGTACCTGGAAGACATTTCTATATTTTCCACTTGTCTGCCACAAGTCTTTGACCATCACCCCAGCGCACGTCCTGCCCCTCACCAAACATCCCTGGCATTTCGCCAAATATATTCTTCGTAATCAGATGCCCAATCGACCTGAACATGCAAAACACAAAGCTTAGAGGTTTGGGATATGGAGTCTTGCAGTGTCCTCTTTATTCACCTGAGATTTATACATCAGATTATCGTCTTTTCAAGCATTTTCAACTTCATATTCGTAATAAAAGGAAGTCATAATTCGCACTTTTACTGAATTTGCGACTAATAAACGTTGAGAAATTTCTCAACCTGGTATATTATTATCGGATGATTGCTGGGAAAATGTTATTGCTCCTGATAGGTCATATTCTGATTAGATATTCATCGCTTTCTCTAGTTTATATCATCCTGTATTTTACTAATAAAAAACAACCTTCCATGCGTAACAACCGAATATATATATATATATATATATATATATATATATATATATATATATATATATATATATATATATATATATATATATTGTTGGCAGTCGATTGAAATGGCGTGAAACTGATCAGTAACAACACATCTATCGATCTATCTAACTATCTATCTATCTATCGATATATATATATATATATATATATATATATATATATATATATATATATATATATATATATATGGGGGGGGTGTATAGTACTAAAGCCTTTGAAGCTAAAGATGTTCCTGAAAAAAATTACTTTATAAGTAGAGACAGTTTTCGAAGCACTTAAGATGTTACAACAGAAATTTTAAGTAAAGATCTTACATACAAAATTTTTCTTGTCTGTTTATTAGTTTAATTCATTTATGTCATGTAAGTCAATTATTCACTAATAACCGTTGAACAAAAGATGTTCAAAAGGATTTATCTTTCACAAAGAATTAGACCTTATAGTACAATAAGTGGAAATTTCTTGTAGGCGTCATATATATATATATATATATATATATATATATATATAATGATATAAATAAAGTGCTCGATACATTCAGCATCAAACATCAAGTTGAATTAGAGTAGAGCTTGTATGATGAATTAATAACCGAGTTTGTGTAGCGAATCTTTCATTTCACTATTTTTCCGAACTTAATACTTCATTTGAATGTATTGCACTTTGTAAAATATATATATATATATATATATATATATATATATATATATATATATATATATATATATATATCAACATAAATATGCAGAACACTCACCAGAGAAGCAGATTTGAACTCATGATCTGTTTTGCAGAGTCGGTAATTCATTTTTCGTTTTTCTGCCATTGGTCTCCGGGGACAAACAGTCGTTACTTATTCTGGCGCCTTCACTTAGAGTTGGCCTGAGAAAATCAATTTATATAAAAAGACTACAGCAAAAGAGATACGTGACAAACGATAATATACAACGACTCCCCCATTTACGTCGTTGTTAGTGTCCTGAGAAACGCTGACTGAGACTACGTTGAGTGGAAATGATTTTACCTAACAAATGATAAATAGTGAGTCATTTGAATGCATCTTCCCAATGGTCACCTATGGAGCTGAAACATGGAACCTAACTAAAAGACTTACCCTCAAACTGAGTACCATACATTATGCACAAGAAAGAATCGTGGTTAACATCGCAAGGAGAGATCACAAGACAGCATAGTATATTGGACAAAAAAAGGAGTCAGACATATCATAGATCATTAGAAAACTCAATGGACTGGTCATGTTGCAAGAATGTCAGGAACCAGTGGTATTCATGGGATCCCCAGCGATCATATGCATAAAATGTGACTGGCAAAATATGAAACAGAATGATCAACCAGACAAATTCAGAAAGTATTGGCTTGGCGACGCCCATGATTGAGAGGTCTCGCTAATCTTGGAGAAAGGCAGATGCTGAAAGGCTGCTCTTGCTGCTGCTGTTGTTGCTGCTGCTGCTGCTACAGATGATGATGATGATGATGATGATGATGATGATGATGATGATGATGATGATGATGATTGTAAGAATCTTGGAAATAACCTGCTGTCCATGATCCAGTAGGGTTTGTCGGTACCGTCTGAAGGGGAAAGGGGACAATGCTCTTACTTTTGGCAATGTATACATCCGTAGAGATAGAAAATATATGATAGCAACGTATTTGTGGTAGGTTTGTTTGTCCTGCAATGCATTTGATAAGGCTAAACATGAAATAAACATTTCTGAAAAGTGACCACTTCTCAGAAATGTTTATTTTAAGGTGCATGATAGCACACATGATGCCACCAATGCTGCTTCCATTACATATTTACTAGCACTAAGGGTTCATACCTTGTCAAAAATCACTGAGAATCATTCCCCTCGTGTAGTTCCGATGGCCCAAATGATGAGTCTTTTTTATTAACTATTTTGTCGAGTCAGAAAGATCACGTAATTAGCGATTCCACCTACAACACTGCTTAATATCTGATATTTATATTTTCTTTTTTCTCGATTGTTGGGGACAAGGACACAATGATCAAAATTGAAAATGCAGAGCTGGAGAAAGTAGACCACTACATCTACCTAGGACAACGAGTCTCCATGAAGTCATCAAAAGAAGAAATCAAGCTAAGAATCACGCCAGGTTAGCTAGCTAAGTCGACTTTTAAGAACAAGATAATCCGACTAGCCCTGAAAAGAATGTTATACAACCAATGAATCCAACCGATTGTCACATATGGAGCTGAAAAATAGAACCTAATCAAAAGATTGACCCTCGAACTGAGAACTATGCAATGCGCATACGACTTAATCATGCTCGGCCTCACACGGAAAGATCATAAGACAGCACAGTAAATTAGAGAAAAGACAGGAGTCCAGGACCTCAAAGAAACTGTTGGAAAACTCTAATGGCAATGGGCTGGACATGTTGCAAGAATGGCTGATAACTGTTGGACATCACGACTCACAGCTGGATCCCCAGAGATCAGGTGCAAAGCTATGGCCGACAGGAAGTGAAATGGCGTGACGAGCTAGATAAATTTGGAAAGTATCAGCTCCGCGATGCCCATAATGGAGAGGTCTGGCGAATCTTGGGAAAGGTCTATTTCGAACGACGAACACTAATAAACTAATGGTGATGATGATGACATTATAACGGATGGACGTTGAAATGACATCAATAGGTGCCCTTGAGTACTTTATTTGATCTAATCTTAAATAGGTGAGATTGTCACCAAAGAGCTACACGTTCGAATCGATGATAGGGCAAGGGTCCTCTCTATTTGTATTCTATATTGCACACAACGAAGAGAGGAAGATGATTCCTTCCCTGTAAGAACCAAGCAATTTCATATTGTCCTTGTAATCACACAACCGAAGTGTAAGAATTTTGTGGAAAGGTTTTAGGGCAACAGTGATATCTGCAATTAAAATATCAGCTCAAAATCCCAATGCAATAAAGAGTTATCAAAAAAAATTTCATTGTTCGCTTTCTTGCAGAACACCCATTATAGGCTACATAATTTTTTTTATGCACGTACGTATGCATGGCACTCTTTTTTTAGTGCACCTTGATTGTGTACTTAGTTATTTCCTACTTCGTACAACGTCTTTTCTATTTTTTAGCTTTTTTTTTCTAGTTGCTCTTTTGTAAACAGTTTCTTTGAGGATAGCTCTGTCAGGGTGAAACTGGCTTACTTATTGTCCTAAGATGGCTGTCAGTCAAAGTACTGAAGACATGTTCTGTTTTTGTCGAAGCACAATGGCACTGGCTTTATTTAGCGTTCGTCTTTGTTGCCGCATCATACGAAAGCCATATTTACAGGATGTCCCAGAAAATGGATCTACCATTTTTTTTTAGACATTTGGGACAATATGTAGGTGCGATTGGTGTATAACATGGCGGATAACAACAACGACAATGGAATCGGTGCGCCGAGTTCGAACCCAAGTCCAGACTATTTATGTTCACTTTTCACTAATGCCCTCAGGAGAGGTATGAATCTTTCTCCCCCCCTCCCCGCGCATGAGAAGAGTAGCATGACAATTCGGATTTCTAATCTTGGGAAGGCGACCAGTTTAAGAGGAGCATAACTCTGATTACAAAACCAGGGGATGAACCGTGTTAAGGAGGTTGGGTGCAAAATTTGTATTTTGCTCTGCTTTCCTCTCGCGAAACCGTGGAGATTTTCCGGTCAACTCGGCATTCTAGAATATCAATACGCTTCGCCCAGGTTTATGCCCTGAGACAGGGGAAATGGGAGCCAGCCATACTTCGATTATGAACCATTTGGTGCTTGCATTGAACTTTCATTAAAATTCATCGGTTTTTAATTGTATTATTATCTAATCAAACTGAAGAGAGAGCCTTTAGTGTCTGTGGTTATTCATGAACCTTCCACAGGATTTGCCTGACCTCTCTATCATAGGTGTAGTGTGACCAGTGCTTTCTGAACTTATCTAGTTCGTCATCTTATATTCTGCCGAACACAGGATCCATCTTGCAAGTCGTGATGTCCAGCAGTTCTGATTATTTTGCCGGCTGCATTTTCGCATATGATCGTTGTAGATCCCATGAATTCCAGCAGTTGTCTTCCATCATAGCAACATGACCAGTCCATGGCCATTTGAGTTTTCTAATGGATTCTATGATACCTCAGACTCCTGTTATTCTCTAATATACTATACTGTCTTGTGATCTATCCATGTGATGTTTAGAAATAGTTCTCTCCTGTGTCTATTGCACGGTTGTCAGTTTTAGGATCAATCTTCTGGACAATTTTCATGTTTCAGCTCCATAGGTGACTATCAGGGAGGGATGCTTTTGCTATATACTCTTCTCTTTTGACTGACTGGATTTTCTTGTTCTTGAAGGTTGAGCTTGCCTTACAGAAAGCTTGTCAACCTAGTGTGATTATTTGTCTGATGTTTTCCTCTTTTGAGGATTTAATTGAGATTAGTTGTCCTCCGTAGATGTAGTGGTCTACTTTCTTGAGTTCTGCGTTTTCGGTTATGATCGTTGTGTCTTCGTCCTCAACATATTGGACATGACATTTGTTCCGCTGAAGCTCATTTTGAGACCAACTTTCTCACTTTCTTTATTCAGCCTGTCTAGTATTATTTGGAGATCATGATAGTTCTCAACAAAAAGCGCGGTAGCAGTTATAAACTCAGTATAGCGTTGTGCACTGTTCTTGCTATAGTAGGATTTTATCATTTATTGTGCAACCTTATACAAAGGATAGATGTTATCAAGTATTATTTATGGCCACAATCCACAGTGTGGTATTCTTGTGATCAAAAATATGAATATGCTGCTGTCCAAAAATGAGTACACTCCAACAATAAAGTCGTAACAGAGTTACAATTCTGTACATTTTGGTCATAAATAACACCTGATAAAATATGTTTTGATTTTAAAGTATCCCTTTTGGAAAAATAAAATCCTGCTAAGTGAAATAGAGGTACTCATTAATAGGCCTCAATGCAATTATGAATGGTCTTACCTTGGAAAATACTCTGCTCACACGCACACTCGCATATACATACACACACGTACACACACATCAATAAACATGCAACTTTGATGATTCATGGAAAAATCATTTCTCGTCCTTTCAACAAAGGCCGGAAATTCAGACCATCTTAATCAAAGGATGTAAGATGTTTAGAAGTTTATTTTTAATAGTTTCTAGAAAATGTGCAATAGTGTGCATGGGGAAGAGAGAGAGAGAGAGACTGAGATAGAGAGTAGGGAAGAAAAGGGCTGTACGGCTGACATAGATATGAACGAACTGAAATAGATAGATAGATAGATAGATAGATATGGACAAACAGGTCGATAATACACACACTGAGATGGATAGATTGATTGATATGGACAAAGTGAGACAGATAGATATGAGCAAACTGGGATAGATGAATAGATAGATCGATATATGAACAGAAATAGATAAATAGATCGATAGATAAATAGATAGATAAACTGAAATAGATAAATAGATAGATGAATAAATAGATAGATATATCACTAAATAGAGTGCAGCCAAATAAAGATAAAAAATATATATACATTCTAACCATTGATGCTGCGGATCTAAGAGATCTTCTGTTTATTGTATCACGTAAAGTAAGTTCAGAAAATCGCCCTTAATAGCCAGTGATCTCAATCTTGCACAAATTAGTTGATCGGTCGATTTTTCAACCTTCACTTCCGGAGTTTGCCAGAAGGAGTCGATAAGCTTTTAGCTAATTAGGGATTCCATTCGAGTTTTATCGCCTGTCTTATCAAGAGGGTTTCTCATGAATAAACGGAACAAGGTTTCGCGGTCGATGGGAAGGAAAAAAAAGCGTACTTGACAATGGCAAAGGATTTTTGCTGTGATTGTGTTTGGGGCCAAGAGGAATCCTGTCCAAAATAGTTCAGTCAGTCAGAGTCCAGTCGGAGTCAGCCGACCTGGGCAAATAACCAGAGTTTAATGATGGTCTAAATGTGGCGGCAGTGTTATATTTATTTATTTTTCATTAGAGGAAGTATTGCTATCATTAGTTCTCTTGCAAAAAAATGGAGTCACTATGCTTGGAGGATGTTCATCCAGTTTTTCTTACTTTATAACAAAGAAACAAATCATAGATATGACATCAAACAGTTTTAATTCAATAGCTGAACGATCTGGCGTCATGAAATATACCTCAAATAAAGTAGGTTATATTGTTTAGATTATTGGCCATCTTTTCGAAGATCAAGTAGAAGAAAAAAAATATGGAACCATTCAATACCAAAGAAAAATATTATAGAATTACTTCGTAATTCATATTTCTAAAACAAATACAGATTATGAAAATTAGTCTACCGTTAAAGCGAGGTTCTTGCAGACCATAACGAACTATTGGACTGAATTCTTTGGGGCTTGGGGCATAAATTCCACTGACGAAAATCAATATTCTCCATCTAGCTGGTTCAAACTTTCTCGAATAGCGGTTGACAGATCAGCTTTAGAGGATGAAGCCTTGTCATGTCAGGATGAATTTTCGGTTGGATTGAGATCTGGACTCTTCGCAGGTCATATCATTGAGCTGATATGCCTTTTTTGATAAAAAGCTTTAATACTCTTTGCTCTGTGGCAAGGTGCATTATCCTCTTTGAAAATGACTTCTTCATCATCAAATCTATTTTCTATCGATGGAATGAGAAAAGTGTCCAAAGGTTCAATGCATTGACTGTTGGGGTAATCGTTGTCATCTCTCTTGGTCCATTTCATGACATACAACCGCATATCATATATGAATAGGAAAAATTTGCTTGTTTCCATCGAGCAGTCACCTTATCATGTTTCATTGGAATACCACCAGACAAAAGTTTCAACATCATCGCCTTGGCTACAGCCCATGATTGATTCATGATTGAATATCACTTTCATCCAATCATATTAAAACCCATTATAACCATTATTTTTCTTCTTTTTAGGCTCTAGTGCTGGTTTTCGTTTTGGCCTTTTCTGTATATAAATTCCATTTCATTCATACGATCTCATACAGTTTGGTCACAGATAATGACTGCTATTTCTGTCCATCTTTTTTTTGTTGTTTTTGTTCTTCTTCTTTCCAAACTCTGGAGTTGACTTTGTGTTCATATCGTAACAAGTTTCCCTCATCAAAAACCAGGGAGTTGTACACGTAAAGCAATGATATACAAAAGATGATGATGAGTCAAACAGCAACAAAAATGACAGTGCCAGACTTCTTTGATACGATAAACAGAATAGAATAGAATATATTTTATTTCACGAAAAAATCAATCACAAATTATTTTTTGCATATCTATTCCGAGATAAGAAAACTGATAGAGTCAAGAGATAATGAATTTTTAAACTATATTCAAAGTCAGAGGATATTTTTCAGTAAACATTGAAATTCTAACTAATTAAGAAGTTGAAATGGGACTCATAGTTTTAGGGTGGGATTGTACGGAAAAAATTAATTCTGTTTTGTGTACATGTTAGATTTCAATGAAGCAAGGTATTTTTACTCTAGCGCAGCCACGCTTGTCATTTGTTGTGTTATGCAATTACTATTTTCAATTCTTATTGCTTCGAGTTTTCTAACCTAATGCTCTGACGTCTTCTGGGGTCAACCAGTACATTTTCTTTTATAATCTGACCATTTTGTTTATACTGCACCTACTTTTAGACACAATTGAATGGGAGCAACTAATATCTTTTGTCCCACTCCATGTTGGATTTCTTTCACGGAGGAGTGCCATTATCTCTTCCATTATTTCAATTAGGGGATCTTCTGTTCGAACATGTTTCCTTTCAATTACACCAGTCCAGCAATTGGTCGTTATGGTCTACAGATATGCTAATAGGTCGTTCTGGTCGAAAAATATGCTAATACTTTCAATATTTTAATGTAGTTTGTTTCAGCCATATTTCGTAAAGCCAGAAAATCAAGCTATTAAACAAAAAGTATTTGGGTCATGTCCGTGATTTTGTTTCGAGAAGAAAAGTGGAATGAACATCTTCTAAGCGTGGTGATTCCATATTTTTGCCATGAGTAAATATATATATATATATATGTATTTGTATATAATGGACTAAGGATTCACTACACAAACATGTTTATGTGTCAGCCCTGTTTGGGCTTCTTCAGATGATCGGAGTCCAAACAGAGTAAAGGCGTTTATGTAGCGGATGCTTGCTTCATTATATTTTAGGCTCTACTCGAAATCAACTAAATATTTAATATATAACTATCGAGCTCTCTATGAAATGAACCCATCACACATTGGATATTGTATCATTGTACTCCTGATTTGTGTTGTATATATGCGTGTTTATATATATATATATATATATATATATATATATATATATATCGATCACCCCTATTTCCAATTATTTTATTGATCACCTCTAACATTGCATACTGCCAAACGCTGTTTGTCCCCGGACCTGTTTTTGTTTCCTGGATAATGAATTTTATTTTTTATGTCTAAAATGTATATAAAATATCAATTATTCCCTTCAAACTTCGCTTTTGTGATAAGGACAGTGATTATTTGAAATCTACTTATTTCCACTTGGGCAACAGACAAATTCGTATATCTATATTAAGCACAAAGTAAGAAAAACAATTCCATGTGAATACCACTGTTCTGGTTACAAAAGCAAGACTTCGAGGGAATAATAGCCATGTTCTATACTTTTTACGCATAAAATAATTAGAAAATAACTCTCTCGCTACTCGAATTGCACGGTCATATTACAAATTGTTGGCAAGTATTTTCTTTCATCTACAACTAATTACAACAGACTGTTGTTTCTGGGTTTAGGTTATACACGGCGTTTATACCTATTTATCCGTCTGTATACCGCCCCACCCTTAGTTAATAGTGCAAACTTGAAATGTTGACCACACACTCACTCAATAAGTAGGGGATTTTTTTCTTCAAATTTCTCTCTAAAACAGGTTTTCGTAAACAATTGGATTGGTAGAAACGGCTAATATCTAGAACGATCTTAACAAATATTCAAAGACTGTTATTTCCACAAGGGTAGTTAACTCTTTCTAGATGCGCAAGCATCTATAGTGGTGATTGCCGTCACTGATTTACAATCTGACTCATCGACATAATAAATGCCTCACACCATCTCCTTGGAGCATTCCCTCCCACTCCTTCTGAAATGTTCGTATTTGGTGACCCTTAAGTGACATTTTACTGATACGTCATCAGAAAATAGGATTTTATTTTGCCACTTCAGATTGCAAATACGCATCAATAGTATGTGTAGAATTTATTTTGATAGGATGAAATGAAGGTTCTTCCTGGGGAAAGGCTCTTTAATAGTGAATGCTTTGAAAGAATTGTGTTCCCGAGGGAAAAGGCTTTTAATGGTCCTAAAGATTGAACTACTGCATCTCTGGACTGAATTTCAGGATTGTTTTTCCTTCTAAATTGGCAACACTGTATTTATCTGACTCGCTCTTTGTTTTTCAAGTTCGTAAACAATTGGATTGGTGAAAACGGCTAATCTCTGGAACGATCTTTACAAATATTCAAAGACTGTTATTTCCACAATGGTAGTTAAGTCCCTCTTTTTTTTTTTCTTTCTTCTCCGAGACTTAATTCACTGGAACATTCCATTCCTTCTTAGATAAAATGTTTACATGTTACCATTTTGATATTGTGACTTCTTCTGCCTGCGAATTGTAAACAGCCGTTGTCCCCCGGGCCTATTGTCAAGTGGGAAAACAAGCGGCAAATCGCACGATTTGAATCCCCGACTCTGAGTGGCTGTTTCGGGGGACAGGGAAAATTGAAAATAAAATCAATTCGGAAATATTCAATAATGGCCGGCAGCTTGAAAAGTTGACACGTAAATAAGGAAAATTTCTTCTTTTCTTCAGATAATAATAATAATAATAATAATAATAATAATAATAATAATCTTTCTTTATTACAAAAGCTCTTTATGTAAGATGTAACCTAAACTCCTGCTGATAAATTGATGCCTCCATCCTCTTTGTGGTAGTTTTATATTTTGGGGGTATCATCATCATCACCATCACCATCATCATCATCACCATCACCATCATCATCATCATTATTTTATAGTCTGTTGTTGGACATATCTACCGCAGGATTAGCCAGACCTCTCTATCATGAGCGTCGCCGAGTCAATACTTTCTTAACTTCGTCTAATTCGTCTCACCATCTTGTATTTTACCGGCCCTGGTTTTACATGTGATCCCTGGGGATCCACGTTGTGAGTTCTGGTGTCCATTGGCTGTCTGCCATTCTTCCAATGTGACCAGCCCATTGCCATTTGAGTTTTCAAATGGATTCTATAATATTTCGGACACCTGTTTTTCCCTAACATATTATGCTGTCTTGTGAGGTTGATGTCCTGGCCAGTGTTACAGAGTCCAAGTAAATCTGTAAAACATTTTGGGTCTCTCGTCTGGACTAAAGACCTCATTTGCTGGGGTAACTCGACCGTAAGGAGGGATTTCAGCTCGAAGTAGTCGTAGTATAGATGATGATGATGATGATGATGATGACGATTTGTTAATCATTAAAAACCGTCACATGACTGACGTCTTTTGGTGCAATGTCGTGTTGGGAGTGATCAATAACCAAAATGGAAAAGGAGTGATGAATGAATAAGTAACTTTGGTTGCCTTTTGCTGGATCATTTCAGAGTTTTAATTTTCAGAAATCAAGCGAGCACAAACTAATGACCAATTTAGCAAGAACTTTCATTGTAAACTGAATCCTGCCTAAAACTTTTGGTGGGTGGAGGGGGGATTTTGAAAAAAAAAACGTTTTTTTCTAAACCTAATATGGAGTAAATGCTGAAAATTCAGCCCTCTAGCTCCATTAGTGTAGCCTGTACATACATAATTTTCCAGGCAGTCAGGCCTTTTGAAAAAGCCGCATGTTATTAAAACTTTAATCCGTGATGTCTGAATTGTATTTCCTTTCTCTTTGCAGAATGCATCATCGAAGTTTTTAAATTTATTTTACATTTGAACTTCACTGAAGGAGATGTAAAACATAACAAACATTTTCAGTCTTGTTTTAAATCAAGAAAGTATTATTTTCCTTTTTCTAATAATAATAATAATAATAATATTAACAACGGTTATAATATACCAAATAAGCCATTAAGTGAATCACCCGTAGTATGACCAGTAGTGCAGACATAATTAACCGAAAGTAAATAAATCATATGAAAATAACAGATTCCTTCTTTCGATACAATATCTTCCAAATATAAATTCGGTCCGGAAAAAAATACAGCTATTTGATATAGACAAAAAATATCCCACCAATGGTAACTTAATAATCTCAAAAGTACTCCCAATGGTTCAGAAAACTCACAGTGCGATTTTTCATCGATACTCCCTACTGATCTGCTTGTATCTGACTAAGCTAAGCCCGATGAACGTTAATATTGAATTGAGTTAATGATAGTATCAGGTGAGAAAAGCACAGGTAAAACTCGCCAGGATTCCTTGAACAAGTTAGTTCTATCCATGTAATTGGTAGATGCAGAAATATATGATGGCCTTTCCCAGGTGTATCGAAGGATTTGATATTAACAAACCCATAGCCTACCTTGGATAAGGTTGACCCCCCCTCAAAGTGCTTCTATTGGGACCTCACTTACTTCTCTCAGCATCCCTCACACTTTTCGAAGCAGTCTGCAAACTTTCGAGAGCACCATCACCTACCTCTCTATCAGCTATGGAATTAATTAGATATAACTGACAGATTTGTCGAGACATTTGGTCACACGACAGTTACTAAGTGGAGGAGAGGGAGAGAGACTTGGACTGCAGATAAAGGGTAGTTCAAACAGTGAATAGATTTAGAAAGTCGTTTAATAGTATTTATTTGAAGCTAAAAAGTCACCCTTATGATTATTAAAGAAAATACGTAAACGCAAATCAATGAATTCTTCGTTTACCAAAAGTGATGACTTCCACTGGATTCTTTAACAAGAATATGTGCATGTGAGATGACATTCTCTCCCCAGCAACAGCAATGAGATGAAAACCAAATACCAAAGGCATGAGATTTCTGCCTTCTCATCTTTTCCTCTTTCTCTCCTTTCGCTTCGTTTCTATCTTTTCGTTTGAGGGTGTCATGTTGCTCCATGTTTCTGCTGTTCTCTGTTCTCTCGGCGACATTGTTTGAATCACTGCGAACTTTTGATCGAGCCTGCACCATGTGCATATAAAGCTCATAGAAATGCCGTGGAGGCTGTTACGTAGCACAAGTCGCAAGGAGCCTAATCTGGACTTTACAAAAGAGGAGTTGGCAGACCTGGGTGATGAGATGTTTTGCCCCATCAACACCCACCTCACAAAAAACCTACGTGAGACGTACAGAATGACTCGCTCGGTCATTGCCAATGAAATGGTCAGTCACATAGTTCAAGGCGTCTCGCTGCCGACTGAATAACCCCAGTGTGTGTTTGCCAAGTTTTATCAAGGCCGTGTAACCAGTTCTCAAGATATTCAAAATGGCTGGATACTTTCCAAACAGAATTGGTATAGTCTCTTATTTTCAGCCTCTTGAATAATTTAGCCCCTTTTATTCCTTTTTCTTCTTCTCTTTCTCCTTTTCCTCTCTCTCTCCTACTTTCTTTATTAGAAACTGTCAACCAAAACTGTCACCAGAACCATCAACATAGTTTCTTCAGTCTTTAAACTGGTCTAGCTGGCAGGTTATGTTTGATTAGTGCTTGTTTTGATGTATCACGCCCACAGGTCTCAACAACAGAGCTAGAGGGATGGAAATGAAAGATTACTAAAGTAAAGTTTTTATCCCCCCCCCCGCCCAATATTTTTGTCAGGGTTACAATTAACAATGTCAGTTTATTCTTTGATCGTTTCATACTTTTTAGGAGGCGAATACAACGTTACTACCAATTTGAGCATCCTACCCAAGGGCAATAGTTACGCAAATCTCACAGATAATTATCACTATGAAATGAGTTCGATCCTCAATGACAGTCTTGTGCCTAGTTGAATTAAAATGAGTTAATATCTATATAATTACTTCGTCCTGACTCTACGCCAAATATCTTTCTTGTGATTTCTTTCCTTGTTTCGCTTCAAACGAATATTAATCACTAATTCTGTTTTCTGATTTATCTTCGATAAGTAATTTCACTGTTCATTCTTTTTGTTGGTATCATCAATAAGATCAATTGTTTACCATTCATCCGTTTCGGGGATTCAAAAACAAAACACTTATTGGCCCCCAACAGTGTTATCAAAAACCACCAACTCTCAAGTCTTGATTTTTATATTTTGCTTCAATATTGTTTTGACTACCGTGTCCTAAAACATGTAGTTTATGTTATCTTGGGCCTTACAGTAATTTATTCAACATGGATGTTATTTTATCATACACCTCATTTTATCAAATATAACAACAGATCTGACTCGTTGTGTTCGTGTCTTTTCTGTTGCGTGTTTACCGATGTGAATAATAAATTTACACACTCACATATATATATATATATATATATATATATATATATAAAGAG
>OY735204.1:6016208-6028708 GCA_963457665.1 Thysanoteuthis rhombus | reverse complement strand
AGCAAAAAAAAAACCCCGGATGAGAGCGGAATGAATAGACAAAACGCGGTCTTACACTACTTCGTACCTCTCCAGACACGATAAATGTTTGTAAACAAGATTTTTTTTTCCTCAAATCATTATTCTGTGGAACTTTTTTAAAGTTTTTTTTTTTTTTTTGCTCCCTGGTAATAAGTGTTATTTTCTGATGAATTATCTCTTAAAAAGAAAGGTGCAGAAAATGTTAATTATTCCCCCCAAACTTTTCTTTTGAAACCCTGAGAGTGATAATTTGAAATCTATTTATCGCCAATATGAATCTTATGTGTGTTTCCGGTTGTGTTAATGCTCATTTGTTTTTTTTTATTCGGATTTTTTAGTGATCCATAGAAAGACAGGAGAAGTAACTTATTTATTGATCACCCCTTTTTCCAATTTTTTTAATTGATCATCTCTACATGAAATGCAGCCAAAAGACATTGTCCGCATGATAGTTTTAATCAAAGGTCTAACCAGATCTGTCACTCATTTTTCAATCATCTTTTTGATGAAAAAAAAAATTAAAATCTTTGTAAGTCAGTTGGAGACTCTCTATGTTAGTTAAACACAACCATAGGTTTATGTACCTCGAAGCAAAGATTACCAAGATGTTTTTCGAAAAAAGATTGGAAGCTTCTGTATCAACCTGAGTTATCCTTTGCCATTTGCAGGGGTTAAGGGCACCAGGAGGTCATTAATGCGCTAAATCGGCGAATGATTTCTTTACTCTCCAACCCTTTTGGTCCCCAAAACCCATTCATCTTGTGCCATAAACCTTTTGATAACCAAACACTTTACTATTCTCAAATTGTAAATTTACAAATAAATGAATGAATACAGTGAAATACACCTAAAGTAAAAAAAACTTTAAATTTAAAAGATCCACTTCATTCTTTCTGGTGACAAATCCGTCAATTATGGCAGAGTCGATATTTTTTAGTCAAAAACGTAAAATGACCCTAATCTGCACAGAAATCCACTGTGAGTACATAGGAGTATTTTTTCACGGCGAACTTTTAGTTATATTCTTGCAGTTATAACCAAAATCAAACTTTCAAAGAAGATATTTAATTATTGTTATACTTTTTACAAGAGCGTTAAAAAGTGTGTGTTAGATCCTTGTGGAAAAATATTGTTCATTAAAAACATAAATTTTACAAAACTACAGTACAATGCTTATTAGCCGACATTATTTGTTTCCCAATTCAATGCACTGTAAAAAAAATCTATTTATATATGCATTCATTTTTTAATGGATGAAGTATTATAAATTATTATTAACATTTTTTTCCTTTTTTCGCTGCTATTAACTTTTATCTTAATATTTTTGTTGCTTTTCAAAAAATCTATCCAGTCCGAAAAAAGTTGTGATAAAAAGCAATGAAAGTACTGAGATGAAGGTTAATATTAGCAGAAAAATGAAAGAAATATTAATAATGATTTACAGTGTTTCATCTACTGAAAGTTAGATTTTAAAAATTGTTTACATTATGGCAAATTGGAAAAATAATTCAATTCTCGAGTCTGAACTAAGTTCAAGTTTTCAAACAGGATTAGTTTTTAACGGGATTTATATTGTCTACATGAATAATTTTTACATGATAATTTTCCTACAACCTTTCTCCTTATTAATAATATAAAGATTATTATGGAAAACCTACGAATTGCGAGGGATAACTGTATTTCATTTTATTTGCCCGAATTTGATGGCATATAAGACCCCTTTATTTTAACAGGGAATATTAGGGAATTTTTTCAAGAATCCTTCTCATTTATCACGTGCAGCTGGCCAACGGAGATTACATTCACCTTGTGAGCCAGGGTGTTTTGTTTTTTTACAGGGGTTGGGGAACATACCGTTAAATAAAGTGCTTATAGAGGGGATTTGAAGCCTTATTTACCATATGCTTGATTGAATCTGCTTTCTCCCTCTTTTCGTCTTTTACGGTTCGTCTTTTGTTTCTTCTACAGTTTCTTGAACGATCAGTGGTCACTCATTTGCTTCTGGCTAGGTGAAATATTGCTTATATCTGTGGACTGAGCTGAAATTAGTACGATGATTCATCTTATTTCATACAGGGCAGTACACGCAGCGAAATACGGAATATTGATTGAAAGTTGACGTAAATTCATAGAAAACCATTTAGATGTGATTTTTCAAATTGTCAATTGTGGGAGTCATCCTTGAATTCAAGAACATTTTCTAAGAAAACCGGACTTTATAATGAGACAAAAGAAAAATCTTGTCAACACTGGACTCACAAATTCGAAAGAAGCTTAACAAAAAAAACAACATCTAAATTGGCCACCCTAGACTGATATGTATGCACGTATATATGTATTATGTGATGAGGCTGCTCCAATGGAGCAAGAGGGCTAAAAATTGAACATTATTATTTACTAGTAAAAAATGCTTTTTTGTAGCTTTTTCTTTCCAATCATTCCCCCAAATAGCGATTTTTTTTCGGGGCATGGGCTCTGTCTATAAATCAAATTTATGCTAAATTAGTCCCTTGAGAGGTATCGGCGAGATAAATGATTCATTCATTGATCACCCTTCTTTCTAATTTTTGATCGATCACCCTCCACACAGCATGCTCGCCAAAATTCATTGGTCACATGATGATTTCTATTGAGTGACTAACCTTATTTTTTTATTATTATTAATACTAGCCCGAAAAACCAGTCCACGGATGGGGGCTATTTCTTACTATCTGGATCCTCTACATTTGCCAGATTAGACATGATTTTTCAAAAAAAATTGATAAAAAATCCAATGGATAACACTGGACTTTAAAAACACAAAAGAAATGAAAATCGTCTAAATATTGTCAACACTCCGTTTACAAGTTCGGAAAAAAAGCATCTGAATTGGAAATCCCGTGTCTGGCTGGCAGATATATATATATATACATATACATATACATATATATATATACATATATATATATACATATATATATATATATACATATATATATATATATATATATATATATATGTATATATGTATAAATATGTATATATGTATATGTATAAATATATATATATATACATATATATATATATGTATAAATATATATATATATATATATATATGTATATATATATATATACATACATATAAATACACATATACATATATATATATAAATACACATATACATATATATATATATATATTTATATATATATATATATATATATATATATATATATATATATATATATATATATATATAAAATGTCACGTGCACAGGATGCTAGGTGGAGCCAGAGCTTTGACATTTTCAACATCTACTCTTAATGACTAGAAAAAGGTTTTTTTTTAATGTTCCCCCTGATAATTTTTTTTCAGTTTGGGGTTCAATTTGTAATAAAAGTATATGCCGAATTGATCTCTTCGTTTGTTCCCTGCGTTTATGATTATTTTTGTTTTGCTTTTTTTTTTAATTCCAACTTCGTAGGGATCCAACAGAAAGTTTGAGAAGTAATATTCATTGATCACCTAATTTTTTTTAATTGATTGCCCCCAACACAGCTGCCATAATACTCGGGCATTGGTCGTAAAACTTTATTCATTTATCTATTTATATAGTTATGACTCCCGTTGAGAATGGATATTCTGGTTTGTTTTTCGTTTTTTCATTCCCTGCTTTCTTGAATGGTCAGAGGTCACTAGTTTGCTTTCTGGTAAGGTAAGACGTTGCCTTCGAATCGAGAACCATGCAACATGCTTAACATTACATGTCCGAGATATCATTGAATCCATAGCAAAACTCAAATGGCAGGGGACTGATCATGTTACAAGTATGTCAGACAACCCCTGGATTTCACGATCCACAACGCGGATCACCAGAGATCGTCTGCGAAACGTGATAAACGGGACAAGATCAGAATGATCACCATGATCGACATGTCAGGCTAGTCATGGGTAAAGTCTATGTCCAGCGACGAATGCTGAAAGGCTGCTGCTGCTGCTGCTGATGATGATGATGATGATGATGATGATGATGGCACGCTCGAGCAAAATGTTGGTGTAAGATCATAGAAAGGCGGGTAAAATACTTTGCTGGCTGAATAAAGATGCTATGAATATAGATGAATAAAAAGACAGCCTGTTTTACTCCCTTCTATATTGATGATATTTATTCTCTCTTTTTTTTTTTTGCTATGAAGTTTTCATGATAAGTGGGAACTCGATTGCTTATAGCCTGGTGAAACGTTGCTTAACTCAGTTGACTGAGCTGAAAACAGTACGGCGATTCATAGTATTTTATAGTACAGGACGATACAGCTTGGGGTCAAGACGAAAAATAGCTAAATGAAAAAATGCTGGTAAAAGGAAATGGAATCGTTCTTTTGTGATAGAATACGTAATTTAAATGAAAGGTTGTGCATGATCACAAGAATAGGGTGGAAATACTTCAATAAAATCGGGGAAAATTGAAAAATGACGCTACAAATTCATAGGGATAAAGAATATTGTAAAGTTTTGCGCAGACTTTTGTCCTCATCTATGTTCATCTTTTGAAGTCAATGTTTCGGCCATTGTACCCTAGGGCCGTCTTCAGGACTTGCCCTCTTCATGGCATCAACTCCAGACAATCACGGATTTTGACACCAATTACAGCCAACAACTATGGAAACAAAGAATAAACCACACCCGATATGAGACAATGGAACATTTCCAGACAACTGGCGAGACGGGGTCCACCCAGTCTCGATGGTCCAAAATACAAGACTAGAGACGGCCGTAGGGTACAGCGGCCGAAATGTTGTGTTCAAAAAATGAGCCAAAACAACGACGAAAATCAGCACAAGACTTCGCATAATAATATTCAGAGAGGATAAGGGGTATTGTCAAAAATATTTGGAAACTTTTGTATCAACATTATACTTTATCTAGTTACCTAAGTTCCAAAGTTTCAGCCCTCATCCCCTGACAAATAGGAATACAACACAATGGACAGAAATCCATTTATCATTATTTCTCTTCGGGTGCGCTAAGAACCCCAAGGAAGCCATATCACCCACGTTGAGAATGGCTGTTCCAGATTAGTGATGTTCTTTCTTTTCTTAAATCTGTTTTTCCCCGACAGTTTGTTGAATCATCAATGATCACTCTTTTGTTTCTGGCCGTATGAAACGTTGCTTACCTCGTTGACTGAGCTGATTCATCTTACTTTATATTATGAGGTAGCACAGACAGAGATTAGGATGAATAAAAAACAAAAGATAAATAAATAATTGAAGAATTGGTCAAACAAAAAAATGCAACCCTGGCCCAATCAGAAAGGTTCGTTCTTTAATTCAAATGATTGTGTCGAATTGGTTGGTATTGTTTTCTTTCTTGATAAAAAAGTGACATCGGCCAGAAATAACTAAGAGTGTCTTGTTTTTTAATCATTTCTTTTCTTTTGACAAATCAAAGGAAAAAAAAAACGTCGTAAGCCTCTTAGGAAAATTCATTATTTCATTTGTGCCTGATTTTCTTCCTGTTTTATTTCATTTTTTTGTCAGTTTTTTTGTCTCCCATTATTTTTTGCTCCGAGTATAGATTAGTTCCTTGTTGCTTATTTGTAAGTCTGTTTGCTGTTTTAAGCGGAAAGTGTATTTAGACGTAGATAGAGACATAAGTAAATTTAAATAAAAAAAACAAAAAACAATACAATAATAATGATGATGTTGTTGTTGATGATAAAAAAAAGACCACTATTTAGTGAATACCTTAAATTAGTTCAGGAGAAATGCTGAAGGCTCAGTCTAAACTGATCAACCGATTCTATTACCGTCATACAATAATATATATATATACATATATACATATATATATATATATATATATATATATATATATATATATATATATATATATATATATATATATATATTTATAATGTTTCGTAAGCGTCATTTTATTGATTTATTAACTAAATATTGAAAACTAAACTTTCTTTAACGAATGCGTTAAAAATACACACACTCATACGTACACACACATACGTACACACACACATACACCTATATATATATATACGTGTATGTGTGCGTATGTGTATGTGTGTGTGTGTGTATAGTTGCAAATATCACTAAAGGCTTGATAGGCTAAAGCCTGAGACCTGACAGTCGTAGAGGTCTGCCGATATTTGTAAAAATAATAGAAAATTAGTATCATACAAAAATATTTACTTATACGAACTAATTCGATTGATATTTCATAAAGCAGGAGTTCGTGAAATGAGATATAATCATCCATTGAAGTGTACAATGAATTCTAATTTCAAAAAGAAAGAAAAAAAAGATTTTAAAGAAATTTCAGTTTTATTGCATCCCTTTTTCTTCCGATTCTTGGGAAGGGTGTCAAGATGTCCGTCTTTTAAGCACTCTGCCCTCCATCGGACGTTAATTTGTCCTCCTTTTTCGGATCAAGTACATAATGAAAATATGTCAACCATCGTTAACTGTTAAATTCATTTATTGTTGTTGTTTATTCATTTATATTGTTGGTGTTGTTGATACTGATGATGATCTGCCGGTCGAGAACACTAGAGTCTGGGAACCTAGGGAAAAGACCCGGACGTACACACGAAGCGTAGGATCTACAAAATGTTGAATTGCCACTGCAAATTGCAAGTCATTATGTGTGTGAACATATGTATGTATATATATTTGTGTGTGTGTGTGTGTGTGCGTGCGTGTGCACGGGCTTGTGTGTGTGTGTATGTGTGTGTGTCTCACTCTCAATCTATCTATCGATCGATCTATCTATCCATCTATCTGTGTTTATTGTGTGGATGATACGTTTTTCACACTCATTTCATTTCCACGTGTCAAATTACTACTACCATACCTATATTCAGAGAGAGAGTGAGGAAGAGAGAGAGAGAGGGAGAGGTGGGGATTGAAAAGTGTGACGGTGCAACGATTAAGTTAAGAAAGGCATGACACCACTTCTTATGCTCTGTCATATCGACATACATCTTGTGGGTCATAGCCAATACTTAAAATTTACGAGACTAATTTTTTTTCGGGAAGGGGGAATAATTATTTTCCACCATATGTTGCTAAGCATATGTCTATGGTGAAATGCACTGGGTATTTACAATGACTGTTAAGTAAGTCTGGCACAAGGCCACAAGTGTAATGCACCATGAAAAGCTCGAACACGAATTGTAGAAATGATCTTCAAGACTACTTTGCCATCTACAGCGTGAAAGAAAATCAACCCCCCTGTTCGAAATTGGTAATGACTTCATTATTTATTGGTCGATTGTAAGTAGGCTAGCTTCACTAGGGATCCTACAATGGTAGAATTTGTCAGTTGTGTTAAAATTTAACTTGGGCATCAATTTCGGTAAGCGTTTTAGTATGGCTTCGATAGACCCTCACAGGAAACCCGGTGGTATGTTAGATATAACATGTTGAATAAGCTTCTACTGTTGATCCCAGGTTTGTGGGTCAGTGTGATACACTGTCTCCTTCTACCAGCCCAACAGGAAGAAGACACAGGGTGTAAGGTCACAGTTTCCAGTAGGGAGTTAATCCTCAACCAGCCTGCACTGTTTTATAGTAATACACCCAGGTAATTTACAAAAATTAAGTGACACAAGTCCAGATGAGTACAAGTAATGATCGAACTTGCCACAACTACAGTAAATTCCCGAAAGCCAAATATTATCCCCAAGGAGTATTTCTGTTCTATTAGTGTGTGTGTGGCGTGTGTGTAATAATATCCATAAAATGTATATCTCGGAATTTTTGAGATGAGGTATTATTATTTCTATTGATATTCGTACCATCCTCATCTTGGTTGTTTTTCATATAACGTTTCAGCCGTTGCACTCTATGGCCTTCGTCAGGTATCATCTGGTAGATTTGGGGAAGTAACGAACCGAACCCTTTATTTATCCGACGGGGATATATTGACCGTACTCCATGATACCTGATGAAGGCCGTAGAGTGCAACGGCCGAAACGTTGTATGAAAAACAACCAAAATGAGGATGGTCCGAATATCAATAGAAATCCATAAAATGTATTTATAAGTGAAGAATGGAGAATAAGACGAACTCAGGAGTAAAAGTATATAGAGGCTTTATTTGTATGCTATGCATGTTTCGGAGAAGGTTCCCGACTTGACTATGTGTGTGACCTTTAATGGTTAAAAGGTTTCCATAGAAAACAAATTTAGCATCAGATATTTTGCTTCAAAAACAAAATGAAAATCAAGAAAGAGGATTCCTGGGAGGTCAAAATGGTGAGTCCGGACTGTATTGTGTCTGTGAAGAAATCAGTGGTGGTATGGTTGGATATTCTGTTCGGAGTAATAGTAGCAGTTATGGGTATTTTATTGGTTGTGCAGGTCAGAGGGGGGGATTCAAAAGCATTGGTTGTCAAAGATACTGGGGAGGTGGATAGTAATTTAGTGTTAGTCTGTTAGAGTACTTGGTAAGTTGGGGATTAAACTGTATCAAGTGTTAATCAAGATAATGGGGCGAGAGGGTCCTTGTTATGTATGATCGAATATCTTTTGGGAAATGTATGTTCTGTATCCTTAATGGTAATGAGTGTTCTTATATATATATATATATATATATATATATATATATATATATATATATATATATATATATAGTTATTTGTAAATGGTCATTCAGAATATGTGATGTTTTCCCCAAACAAATTTTGTTTCGTACTATAATGTACTTCTCAATCGGGTAAAATTATCTTACATTGTTTTTTTTTCTTCAGCGTTTCATCCTTTTGAAATTACAAAAATGTACGCTTCGTCATTATTTGTTTAACCCGATTGAGAAGTGCATTAAAAGTACAAAACTGATTTGCTTTGGGAAAACATCTCATATTTTCATTATTCATACTGCTCTATTTTATTGATATTTGAGCAGTATGTATATTTTGGAAAAAAGCAACAAATCATCCATATATATATATATATATATATATATATGTGTGTGTGTGTGTGTGTGTGTGTGTGTAAGATTTGTTGTTTTCTCTTAAATGTATATCTGCTCAATATCAATACATATATACATGTATATATGTATGGAAGATTTTTTGTTTTTTCAAAATATATACTGCTCACTATGAACAAAATAGAGCAGAAGTGCTCCCATGGGGAAAAGTTTGAGTTCGAATCCCATCCAGGGCTCATTTCTTTACTTTTTGATCATCACCGTTATTTCGTTCACTACCGTAAATAATTTGGTTTGAGCAAAATATAGTCCCCTAACTGCCTTTCCTATCCTCATATCTATACCTCCCTCTCTCTCTATCTCTCTCATCTAGCTAAATATATATATATATGTATGTATATATATATATATATATATATATATATATATATATATATATATATTATACAGATAGCTTGGGGCTAGAAGATGTTCCTTACTTCGTCGTGAACACTTCATGGCTGCATGTTTTTGTCCCACTCGTCTTCCCGCCTTACTCTCTCCGCCTAGCGGTTAATCAGCTCGGCGTTTTTGTTAGTTATGTCCGCCATAGCTTACAGCCCATTATGATGCACCGGTTGCACCTTCATCTCATAGGCCCTGCGTTCACAATGTATTCCTTTTTGTTTATATGTCGACCCTAAGGAAGATGGCCTTCGGGACACATGTTAACGGACGTTCATAAGAGATCCAGTTCTTGGAGATTCATTGCAATATTCAACTGCGACGCTCGGATTAAAAAACAAAAGAAAATACGCGAAAAACTTCTTCACAGTAATAAATACGAAACCAACGCGTCATATTAGAATCAGAAAAGTCCTTGTCGTTAAGCAGGCGGAAAGTGCCGACTAATACCGAATTATTCCGAATCAGTGGAAATGTCTTGTCGGCGAAATCTAGTCGTATAATTCCTCTTTTATTTCTTTTTTTTCTTTTTTTTTTTTTCATGCATTTTTCACCAGTATTTTTTTCAATGCCTCGGATAGCCCTAAGCTGTCATACTTGGAATACTGGAGATTTTTTCCTTGTGACCTGTGCGCTCTTGACGACGTAGAAAGCGTCGGGTTCAATAAATGATTGCAACTCTGTCTTCACAAGAACTTTCAAATGAAAGGTTAAAAATCAGTTGTTGTACATAAAATCACAGATACAATCATATGTATGTGTATATGCGTACGTGTGTTCACATGAGAATATATATAGATATATAGATGTGTGTGTGTGTGTGATAGTGACAATATTATCTGATAAGAGGAATTAACGTCAAATTTGGAAAATTATGATTTTGTTTAACTTTCAATTCTACTTATCCCTGATATTAGCCGAGCTAGAACCAAAACAAGATAGAATAGTAATAGAAAAAGAAACAGCATAAGCAGGAACAATGGCTGAGATTCCACAAAGATACCATCAATGAATATCGCAAAACGAAACCATGACAGTAGAAGCGATGTATGGTCAAATGACAACGGGAAAAAATCACATCATTTCATAATATAACATCTAATCGGCCGGGGAAGATGAATAACTCATTGAAATGCAAAACAGAAAAGAGAAGTTGAAAAAAAAGGATTATTTTTCAAATAAGTCTTTGATTTAAATTCATTTAATTATTTATTCATCAATTTTGCTTGTTTGGTTTTTTTTGGTTTGATTTTTTTGTTGTTTGTTTGTTTGTTTTCAAAAAATGTAATTTGTGGTCATTTTGGTCATCTTAGACCAACAGCGGACAATATGTAATGGATAATTTTACGAATTATTTTATATAATTTCAGAAAAAATATCGATTTTTTAGATAATCTGAGATGTATATTTTTTAGATAATTGTAAGGAGATTGATTTTCCAGGTGATCCAGACATTCTTTTAAATAATTGTAGATCAATTTTCTGGATAATCTCCGATATATTTTTCAATAATTTCTGGTAGAGGATCGATTTTCTAGATAATTCTAGACATTTTCCTTAGATAATCATAGAAGATTGATTTTCTAGATAAATTTAGATATTTTCTTTCGATAATTATAGATTGAAGATCGATTTTCTAGATAATTTTGAATATTTTTCAGATTAATATACATAGAAGATCGATTTTCTTGATAATTTTACGTATGTTTTAGGTGATTAGTTCTGGTGCAAGATTAAGGAGGTTAAATATTTAAATTTGCATTGTTTGATCTAATTTCTGATAGTGGATCTGCTTGTTTTCAAAATAAGAAAGAAAGGGATTATCAGTGGTCATGAATTTATTCAAATGTCAGTGACAGAATAGGTCTACTATCTGTTTTTTGTGCGTAAATGCATTGTTAATGATTTTGCTATCGAAATGTATCCTAAGTCTAAAAGGAACGAATCGTCAGGAATCAATGTTACTGACAGAATAGTTTGAATATATTTACAATTTACTAAACTCACTTGAATTCTTGCTCGAATGACGAATGGGAATAAAAGTGGATTAGAAGATTATGGTCACATTTGTAGGGCTACAACATTAAAATTTACTCAAGAGCGCCACTAAGCACCCTACAAAAATATTTTTGTTGTTTCTTTGGAAAGTTACATTTTGGAGTCATTTTTGGTTATTTTGGACGAACAGCAGCCAAATCTTATGCGTTTTTTTGTTTTTTTTAGATAATCATACATAGAAGACCAATTTTTTAAAATGATTTATATATTTCATAGATAATTAGTTCTGGTGCACGTGTGGGCTACGTTGGTTAATTTATGGGAGGCACGGATATCTATCTTGAAAGTCAATATTTCAAATCTTGATTATTATCCAAACTCATACTTCGTCCCTGACACATACGGTTAATTTGCAAACATCCCAGTTGCAATGTAGGTCCCTCAAACACAGATTGTTTTTCATTCGTAACACAGCAATACCTTGAGTAATGCGATAGTGTGCAGTTGCGGTATGTTTGCACAAAGTGATTTAACTAATTTAAAGCTGAACAAAAACACTTTGAATCATAATTTAACTCTGAACAGAGCAGTTTTGAACAGTACAAAAAAATTGGAATGAATCAACAGCACTAATCAAGATATTACAGTGTGATACGTCACATAAGTATAACGAACTTATCTATAAGTTTGAGAAGAGTCATAAACATGTTAACTTTTGTTCGGACAATCTAATCTGATCTTTCCAATTTTTGTTGTAGAAGATGGCCGAAACATTGTGTCAACAACAAAAAAGGGAAGAAGATTTATTCATACAATCTATCAGTCGATGGGTCTTAATTAACGGGAGTGATCCCAATAATCTTAAAAAGAAGACTATACAACCATTGCATTCTCCCGGTAGTCTCTTATGGAGCTGAAACATGGAACTTAACCAAGAGACAGACTCGCAAAATGCGAAGCATGCAACGTGTACATGAGAGAACCACAAGACAGCACAGTATATAAGGAAGAAAATGGGAGTCAGAGACATCACAGAATCTGTTAGAAAACTTGGATAGTAATGGGTAGGCCATGTTGCAAGAATGTCAGACAACCGCTGGACATC
>OY735204.1:5991208-6006208 GCA_963457665.1 Thysanoteuthis rhombus | reverse complement strand
TAGAACCTTGTAGTGTTTCTCAACAAAATCGTGCATCGTTAATGTCAATATCTAAGATAGTTTCGCTTTAATACATTTTTGATACTGTCTATTTCTTTAGTAAACACCCTGTATATGTGCACGCGAGTGTGTATATGTGAGTCTGAGTGAGAGAGCACATTTTAAGTAGACTAACGAAATACTACTCAATAAAACAATCGTCTCCTTACTCGAGAACGCATGAAAACAATGACTGAGAAATCTTATCAACACTTTTCTTTCCATCGCTTTTTGTAATTGTGAGAAAAACAATTCGGTGCAGCCAAGTTTCCCCCTGTAAATCTCACGAAATCTCGCAGACAAGTCACGAGGCCAACAGCTAATAGCCAGACAGTAGTTTTTCCAAGTCTCCCGCCCACTTGTACCAAAGACACGTCTCTCCAGCACCGTTTTGATTAAATCACATGAGAGTGAACGAGACTTTCAGACGAAGCCAGTTTTATAAGGAAAGAATTTTATGTTGGGTCACTCTTGTTGTTGTTTGTAGGTATGGAAGTAAGTGGTGTAGTATGAACTGTCTGGTTTACGACACTCAAGTTCCAGGGGGAGGTGTGGGTCGGTCAAGCGGTAAACAGCACGTAAAATGGACTCGGAGAGCCAAGTTCGAACTCTGCCCTCAAGAAAAGCATGGATCCATATCTTTCCTTCTCTGTCTCATTTATGGGTAGAAAAGCGAAGGGCAAAGTGAGTAACGGCACTTCGGGTGCCGTTCGCCTTCAAGTCTATTGCATTCATCGAAAACCGGAGTTGAGACAAAGAGAAGAAACATGTAATGTGGCGTGCGGGAAAGCGATGGCTGAAGCTGTAGCCAGTGCAAGGACATTAGCTGACCAAGGACTAGGAAACTTACAAAGAATGTCCATAGAAATAGTCCTAGAACTCTGATATCTCGTACATGAAGACTAACTTCATATGAAGAAAGAAGAATCAGGGGAGACAATAGACAAAAAATTCAAAATATTGGGTCGCTGCAAAAATGTGTTTTTACACCATAAACTTTAAAGCGTTATGCCTTCGCTTTGAATAAAAGTTATACATTTTTTTTTTAAAGGAATCTTCAGAATTTACGCAGTCTGTCTATTTATTCCCGAAGTAAAGAACCTCGGGCCAACGAATTCTTCGGATGCATTTTGAATTGCTGCTTGGTTGTTAAAGACCTTGCAGAGAGTGGTCGAAATGTTTGGAAAAGGTATTGGTCGGTCAGAGTAGAGGTCTGGTGAGTAAGCTGGGTGAGGTTTATTCTCGTAGCCTGGTTCGTTCAATTCCAGCAGGGTCATTTGCGTGACATGTCGAGCTTTTTTAGCTTTCCCAATTTGGTATAAATATCGAATAACCATTAAATGGTGAATGTTTAGTTCCTCTGTAACCTCTTAAATGATTTTGTCTGAGTTCGCACCAACATTGACCCTCAATTGGATATCGTCAATCATAGTATGACGTCTAAGTCTTCACAGCTCTTGTCTTCGTTTCCAAATCTGTGGAACCAATTTTGACCTGTGCGTTCGTTGATGGGCTCCTGGCTAAATAAATACATGGATGATATTGCGAGCAGTTTCCGCTGATTTACGTCCCTTTGCGAACTCATGCAATAAAATTCCTCGAAATTACTTCTTTTTTTTTCAGTCTTTGATTTGACACCCGCGAATAAACCAGAATAAACAGTGAAAAAAAAACTTAAATAAAAACATAAATAAATATAGCGACGTTTACACTTTAAAATGGTATAATCTCTGAAAACAGTTAAACGACCCTTTATTCCAAAATGACCATCAAACTTTATAATAACAAAAACTGCAAGTATTTTCGCGCCAACCTGGTAAAAATGCATAGAAAACATCCCATCAAAAAGTTCTTTACAATGAACACAAGAAACAATAATAAAATTCATAAAGTAGACTGCAAGAAAAGAATCTAGAGAAAATTTCCTCTCTCAAAGAATAATAATCAACTGGAACTTACTTGTACAGCACACCAAACTATACAAATAACGAAAACAGTAAATAACTTCACGAATAAATACGAGAAATACACAACACATGAGAAACAATAAACTTTTGGTGTAAATAACCTCAACAGAGTCTACATACAAGTACTTATATGAATATCACTTTCATTCCTTAATTTTTTCATATGGTTTCCTTTGGTAAGATTTTCAGAAGGAGATGACATTTGTGAAGTTGTGGAAAAGTGTTGTTTGCAATTCGTATTATTCCAATATCTCTGCATACATTAAATCAGTGGAATTCAAACTGTGTTCTGTAGAACACCAGGGATTCCGTTGAACTAAGTGACATTTTTGCAATATTCTTAATAATTCTTCATTACGTAAACGATTCCCACACGACTTTAGCATATCTTTATTTCATTCCTTAGATATGAACAGTTATTTTAATATAAAAAAAAGAATTAACAACATTTTGCCCTTTCAATTGAAAACTGTTTGGTTATTCACGTGACGCTGTTCAGTCAATGGTCGATCGTATGATTCCTTAGTAAGATTCATTCTTACTTTTCCATACATATATATATATATATATATATATATATATATATATATATATATATATATATATATATATATATATATATATAATGATATGAAGGATTCGCTGCACGAACACGTTTATGTTTCTGTCCTGATTGGGCTTCGGGCGAATGATTCGATTTATTTTAGATCCCTATTTAGGATGTTATTCCATGGGAAGGTCGCTTTTATTCTAGCGATATGTATATGTATATATATATATATATATATATATATATATATATATATATATATATATATATATATATGTGTGTGTGTGTGTGTGTGTGTGTGTGTGCGTGTGCGCGTGTGTGCGTATGCGCGCGTGAGTGTGTGTGTATGTGTGTGTGTGTATATATATATGTGCATATGTGTGTGTGTGTGTAGAAGAGACAGTTTTTTTGTTGAAGGGGTTCCCTTTGAGTTATTAATTACATTGTAGTATCATGATTGAAAACTGTCAACCAAAACTGTCAATATAGGTTTCTTCAGTTTTCAAGTTTGGCTGGCTGCCTTGTTTGCTGGCTATGTATTATGCATTCAGGCAGTTACAATGAAAATTCAATCATTTATTCTTTATCATTCTTTCATTCCCCCTTAAGTAGGTATTTATTGAGGGGTTCAATTTGCAATGTAACTTTTTGCTAAATTGATCCCTTTTTTTGTATCTGCTTGTTTTGTTTTCGTTTTTCTATTAATGCGTTTTTAGTTATCACTGCGCAGCAAATTGCAAGAGAAGCAACTTATTTATTGATCTCCCCTTTTTTTAATTTCTTAATTGATCACCCCTAAAACGGCATGCTGCTAAAAACGTTGGCCACGTGACGGTTGCTATTAAGTCAGACCTGACTTGATTCATCTTTTATTTGAAACATTGTCAAATATTATTAATTTTTGGCTAGACTTTCTTCCACCTTGATTCTTGTTGCTTTTTTTTATCGCAACTACTTAGACCGTCAGTCTACGGCAGTAAATAAATTGTGCAAATCGGAAATAAAGAATAAGCTCCGGACGAGACTCGAACTCATGTCCCATTTGCGCGGGAAACCTAGTTTATGCACGGAAACTGCCTCACTGATTTAGCTTCCAGACCTTCTATGTTTCAGATTTGATCTTTAAACTTATCAATTTCTTCCCGATTGCTCAGCGCTGTATTTGTTATTGTTGTTTGTTTTTTTATCATACACCTGTAATATACATAACATCGAATTACCGAAGCTACGCACATGGCCTACTCGACCAAACAGCCAAGTGAACCACAGATTCTTCTCTCTTCGATCATGTGTGTGTGTGTCTGGGTTCTGTTAGACATATTTTTCAGGCTAGAGCCTTGAAAAATTGCCTGTTCACATAACTAAGCACACAGGTTTTGTTTTTTGTTGTTTATTTTCTCTCAAAAAAGCACTTTTTGGAGTCTCTATGGTCATTTTGAATCAACAATGCCCAAATTTTGTGCTGGTATTTTTCAAATAATTTTAAATGAAAGATCTATTATTTAAGATAATTTTAGATTTTTTTTTCACATAATTAGTTCTAGTACACACAGGAGGTACGGTGATTCATTTATGCTCGGTACAGATATCTTAGTTCATTTCTCATTAGATCAGTGGTCCCCAACCTTTTCAAGATTATTTCCTCAATGAGATTATTAGTTTCCCCCTTTCATTTAAGTTACAACAAAGAATAATTTCAAATAATTATTTTTACTTTTTTTATACTTTTAATAATGAGCTTTATGAAAAACAAACTTTCATTATAGCTAATATTTCTTTTAAATTCTAGTAAACAACACTGGTAAGGAAAATACAGACCTTTGATGGCGCAGTTATTCCCCCTTGCATTACGCATTCTCTCTACACTTTAGCTAAAAAAAACATACACCATGACTCTTACCTAATACACCGACCCCCTTCCTTGGACAATTCAAATACCCATGCAGGGGAATATCCTTATTTGGAAACCACTGAATTAGACGGGGCATTGTCAGTCATTATCATTTTTTTTTACTAGCATTTCTTTCATCCTAATTTTTGCTGCTTTTCATCGAAATTACTTAGATCATCACTCTGTAATGAGTAATGAGTAAACTGGGAAGATAAGAAAGCAAGTAAAATAAGAAATACTCGTCGAAAATAAATAATGGTTGTTATAAGGTTGTTCTGTAAGTAATGTGGCATTTTTGGTTAACGAGAAAAATCCATTCACATGTAACAAAAATTATGTTGGGTTTTTTTTTCAGATTTATAACTGCTTTTATACAAAGCGTTATCTTTATTCAAAACGCGGGGACCTTTTATTCAAAAGTTATGAAGTTATATTCAAAACATAAATTCCTGTGCCGAAACGTATGGACCTTTATTGAAAATATATGGATCCTAATTCAAAATTACTGATCTTTTTTCTATTCACAATTCATGTATATTTATCAAAATTTTGAAAGTTTTTTGAAAGTTTAAACAAAGCTATATTCTTTGGGAAAATAGTGTACGAAACCATTTGAGATTTTTAAAATCAGTTTTAATAGTTCGTGCGGGAATTTGTCAACCCGAGCCAAATTAATAGAAGGGTGGACAAAAGCATTGGAAATTGTCAACATTCCTTTTGACACTTTCTTGGGCCTGGGCAAGTATTACAAGTCAAGTTGGAAGGATGAACGAACTATTTCTATGGATTTCTCGTTAGTTAGCAACTTCATAAAAACTATCTTTTACAAAATCTGATTTTTAAAAAAAACATATGCACAGTTTTAATTTAGTCATAATTATAATGTGTATTTAATAAAAAGAAAATACTGTAAGGAAATAGTATCACAAAATTTAGAATGCATATATCAAAACTATTTTCTCCCAAGAAGTAAATCCTCCGTTTTGGAGATTTTGTGATACTTTTTCTTCATCCTTTTGATATATATATATATATATATATATATATATATATATATATATATATATATATGAGTGTGTGTGTGTGTATGTATGTATGTGTGCGTGTATATGTGTGTGTGAATGTGTGTATGTGTGTGTGTAACATATCTGTATATAATAAATCTAACGATTTTTTGAAACCACAGAGGGGTGGCTTTTGTTATGCCTCGTTTCACAGCATTAAATATATTTTTCTTGTCATTTTTCGTAGTATTTAACACCTGTAGAAAGGTACTTCGACACACAGATAGATAGATAGATAGATATAACATTTGTAGATAGGCACTCACACACTCTCACACACACACACACATACATATACGTACACACATACACGCACACACATACACACACACACATATATATATATATATATATACATATATATATATATACATATATATATATATATACATATACATATATATATATACATATATATATATATATATATATATATATATATATATATATATATATATATATATATATATATATATATATATATATATATCAAGTTGTTCGGAAAATTATGACCATTTCATCGAGTTCATGTTGAACCCACTTATCGAGGTTTTTCACTTAAGCAATTTGCCTCAGATGGTCCTTATATTGTCGATCTGTCATCATCCAGTATCGGTGACATTTCTCTGACAGATTTGTGACTTTTGTTCGATCAATATCTTCAGTTGTTCATTTTCAATTGTAGATGGACGCCCTCTGCCCTCTTGATCTTTGAGACTGCTATGGAACTTCTGAAACCAACCTGATGGTACTTCCTTCAACCTACGTCAGGTGAGTATTTGAGAGGCATTGTGACTACTCGTACAAGAATATTCAACGAAACACTTCCCTTTTCATCGTCGGGTTTTGGGGTCTGCACTATCTACAGATAACTCTGAAAATAACAATGAATGGGAGTGAAGAGAGCACAACTATATATATACATATATAAATATATATATATATATATATATATATATATATATATATATAGTACATATATATATATATATATATATATATATATATATATATATATATATATATATATATATATATAGTACATGTGGTACAGATCAGGCTAACAGTATAACATAATATAATAATATATCAATGATATAAAGCCACTTCTGATATTTAATGGATTTATTTCATAGAGTGCTCGATACATACAACTTTTTACTATTGAAGTTAAGTTGTTTTAGAGTAGAGCTGGAAATAAATAGTAGAATGTGGATTCGCTACAAAAATTAGCTCATGTTTCTGCCCTCTCCAGGCCTCATCAGGCGATTCCTGATGTGGCCCAGAGTATAAGGGTTCATTTTTGCATTATAGATACGTTATAAATATAGCCCCCGCCCCCCTCTAAAACGTACAAAAATGCTTTTTCCTGGAAACTTTATCATTCAATTTTCATTTAGTTTTTGACCCTTTAAAGGAGGGAAAACGTATTTTGTTCAATTTTGACATCTTAAAGGGGGAGAAAAGACACTTTTGTCACTTTTAAAAGGAGGTGTGTACCAACAGTTTTGACTCTCTGCAGGGTGGAAAATTCTCCCGCCATATTTCCTCCTGAGGGTAGAGGAGTCTACCTTCACTTTTGACCGCTTAAAGAGAGGGGTCTCTTCTCATTATTGATTCCTGTGGATGGGGGAAAGATTCCCTTCAATTTTGATAACTTGAAAGAACTTTCTTTCGACCTTTTACCGAGAGGAAAAAGTCTCCCTTCACTTTTAGCCCCTTAAAAGGTAGGTTTTGCTTCACTTTACACCCTTTGAAGAATTATACATAAACATTTAAAATATGTCTATGGGTGGAAAGTAGCATCATTATAAGTAATTTATTCATTTATGCATTTATTGTCAATAGAACCCCACTCTGAAACACATGGGAAAATATTTTCTCTTTTTTTTTTTCTTTGAAATATTCCCCAGATCTATTGGGTTGACATGTCAAATTTGATTAGGCTGTGCCTATGTTTTGGTACTTTTTACAGCGTGACAGACAAACTGTGCTTCTTTGTGTGTATCTATGCATGTGTTGGGGTTCTACGTGAGTGTCTGCATAAGTGAATGCCTTAATCACTCTGTGTGTCTGTGTTTGAGTTTATCACTAATTGTCTAAGTGTGTGGGGGCGAGGGACTCTATATATGTGTGTATGTGTGCGTGTGTGTGTTTTGTGTGTATATCTGTGGGTGTGTTACTATATGTACGTGTCTCAGAAAGTCGGCCTGCACATGAACTTCAGCAAGACGAAGATCATGTGCAACAACCACATTGGAGATAAGAACACTAAGATCGAAATCGAGGACACAGAACTCGAAAAAGTAGACCACTACATCTACCTAGGGCAACGAATCTCCATGAGACCCTCAAAAGAAGAAGAAATCAAGCGAAGAATCACACTAGGATGGCAAGCCTTTGGCAGAGCTAGCTCAACCTTCAAAAATAATAAGATCCCATTAATCCTAAAGAGAAGGGTGTATAACCAATGCATCCTCCCAATAGTCACTTATGGAGCTGAAACATGGAACTTAACCAAGAAACAGACCCGTAAGCTGAGAACCATGCAACGTGCACATGAAAGAATAATGCTGGGCTTCACATGGAGAGACCACAAAACAGCACAACACATCCGGGAAAAGACAAGAGTTAGAGACATCATAGAATCCATAAAAAATCTCAAATGGCGGTGGGCTGGCCATGTTGCAAGAATGGCTGACAATCGATGGACATCACGACTCACAACATGGATTCCACGAGACCATATGCGCAACCGAGGCCGGCAGAATATTAGATGGAGAGATGAGCTAGACAAGTTCAGGAAGTACTGGCTCCGTGACGCCCATGATAGAGAAGTGTGGCAAATCCTGGGGAAGGTCTATGTCCAACGACGGACGCTAAAAGACTGATGATGATGATGATGTACGTCAGTATGTGTATGGAGTGTGAAAACATGTCTGTGTTAGTCTCTGAGTGTCTGTTACGGCATCCTTGTGTGTGTATGTGTGTGTATGTGTTTATGTATGTGTCTCTGTATGTCTATGTGTATGTATCTCTGTGTGTTTGTCTCTGAACGTATACATGAATATCTCTGTCCGTGTAAAAAGTTCGTCCCCGTTTCTACGGTCTAAAAATGTAAGTTGATGTGTGTGTGTGTGTCATTGCATATTTCTTTTGTGTGTGTCTGTCTCAGTATGTGCGTATGCCTGTGTGTCCTGTGTATTTAAGTGACTCTCTGTGTGTCTGTCTATCTGTCTGCCTGCCTGTCTGTCTGTCTGTGTCTTTGTGTGCCTGTCTGTGTAAAATGTTCATCCTTGTTTCTGCTCTCTTTTATATATTGGTAAATCATAGGGAGTCGCAGAATTTCAGGCACAATAAAAAAAAGAAGGTAACAAAGGCCAAACTTCTTTCTTGTGTTTCTTTCATTGACGGCTTTCGTTCTGATTCTTAAAAAATAATAGGTATAAAAAAAAAGTTCCGTGGATGCTTGCCAACAACGCATGGGTAGGAATAAAAACTGACAACAAAAGTACAGAGGAACAAAAACAATAAAGAGATAGGTAGACATTGGGCAAGGAAGGGGAGATAACAAAGTATCGCCCCGGCAGCCATGATGTTTAAACTGGTTTCTTTCACAAAGTATTTGTACATGTTGCTTTGCAAAGCTTTTTGTCGTTAGATATTCTGGAAGAAGAAGAAAGAGAAAAAACAAAACAAAAAGGTATGTTGAATACCAGAATGGAGGACCCGAAGATTGTGTGAATGAAAGAAGAAGTGTATGAAAACAGTAATAAAAGCTAAAATGACCAGGAATTTTGTGTGTCGGGAGGTGTTAGCATTGGCGGCGCGGGGTCTGACTACAACCCCACCCCCTACAATTTGTTTTTAGATCATTTTTTCAGATTTTTACTAAGATTGTTTTTTTAGATTTTTTTTACGTTATCTTTTAGATTTTTTGCGTTATTTTTTTAGATTTTTTTTTACGTTATTCTTTAGATTTTTTACGTTATTTTTTTAGATTTGTTTTACATTATTTTTTATATTTTTTACATCAATTTTTGGATTGATTCACATATTTTTTTAGATTTTTTTATATCATCTTTTCGATTGTTACACATCATTTTTTAAATTTTTTTCTACATGTATTTTGAGTTTTTTCCAGAATTCCTCAGATATATTGCACCCCTAGACCTCTGCTCGCGCCTCAATTGCGGGATTCGTGGGTGAGATATTACCTATGGGAGGGATATAACCTATGTTGACAGTTTTGTTTGACGGTTTCTAAATAAATATTAGAAAGAAAAAAAGAAGGCCAAACTGGAAAGCACCCACAGAGCGCCTACTTCTAGCACCGCCATTGTCACTAAAAATAGAATTAAAATCAGGCCATTCATAGCTATGATGAAGGGGATATAATTGCAAAATATTCTTGGATCTGTCTGAAAATTTGATAACTCTTTCCCGTACCCACTGTCCGCTTCTTCCACAAGATATACTGAAATTCAGCGAAACCTTTTGGAGATAGTGTGTGGGCAAACACATAAGTGAATCCATAAATGCATGAAAGAAAAAAAAATGGAAAAAATATCTCTCCATCGAGGGAAAAAATCTTGGATCCACTCGAATTCTTCCTCACAACCATGGCCCACCCTTCCAGAAAGCGTCATTAGAATTTATTGAGAAATATTGGAGATATTTTGTAAACAGACATATAGTCACTCTATCAATCTATTCCATTGCATGAATGGAACAAAAATTATTTAGAACTAAAGTTATACAGGGAGTGTGTCGTGTAGCTAAGACCAACATTGGTGCAGCTAATAATAAATAATCTTATCACCACCACCACCATCATCATCATCATTTGCTACTGAGTTAAGGAACCTTTAACCAAGATAAAAAGGGCGATATTCAGTTCGTGATGGGTCTTAATCTTTATTACCAGATAATAAATAGCCCTGTATATTTATAAACTTAATAGTTAACGGTAATGTTACAATATTCAGAATTCGATTTTAAAGAATGGAATCAGTTTAGCACTTTCTTTACTTTTTATCTATTAATTTTTTAATTTATTTTTGGCATTCTGGGTTTTGTGTATTCTTGGAAACTATTTCAGGATGAGGAAAGTTGTTGTATTTTAATATCATGCTGATGGATTTTTTCATGTGCAGTGTAGATATTTATGCAAAATCGTTATTATTGGAGACTTTTGAGTCCATAACGGCAGAGGTGGAGGCGGTGGCCTGCTCCAAGTGACATTTTCGTATAGCTTCTTGGTAATTCTTTTTGAAACATCAGTCTGTCCACAAAATATCCCCGGAAGTCCTAAATGAATTTCAACGAAATTCTCTGGGAGGATGGACAATTGGCTACATGAGGAGTGATTAGATTTTAGTTCGGATCCAGGCATAATTACTCCGTCTGACAATGACGTTAGCTGAGGTATGTTTTCTCTGAGTACTCTCTTGTTTTATTGTATAGTTGTTTTTTTCCAAAGATACTAAATGAAAAACATTTTCATGGTACTCATACTTATTTTTCTTCATATTAATTCACTAAGTCAGAATTGAGGGATTAAAAACTAAAGATGAATAGAGTTGTAAGTAAATATATACTTATGCAATCACGTTCAATGATTTGTGAAAATCATGCTGAATATCTAATCTTATTAAAACAAAAAGATCACCAAAATTCTAGATATCCTGGAAGGGGGCACCATGACTTACTACCCTGGATGACACCAGCAAGAGGCCTGCCCCTGCTTAACAGCAATAGTGTCTACCCAAGAAGTTAGACTAATTTTCAAAAACGATTTCCAAACAGGACTTGATGATGACGTCATCAAAGCATCTGGAGCAAATACAACTACATTGCGAACTGCTCATCGTTGGTTCAATGTGCTTAATCTGTGAAATATGGATACCAATAACAAACCTCAAAGTAGGCTCAAATCTATCCTTAATGATGAAGAATTATCGACTGCAGTAGCCAACAACCCACCAACAACGGTTAAAAACATTTCAAGTGTCACAATCAAACATATGAGAGATATCCGTTGTTTGAATTTCAGTCCAGTCCAAATAAATCGCTGTATTGATATATATAGCGAGAGACATTAATTATTTGAGTTAAGCGAAGGTCTGCTTACAAAACCCATTTGGCAAGGAGGTCTGTAATATTCAGTTTCTTCCAACGAATTCGGTTTCAAATTTGCTATTGAAGACTTTCAGGCCAGAGCACAACTTTTATAAACATTGATCAATAAAAAGTGTTCATACACTCACCACAACTCCAACCATTCCTGTTAAGAAAACTGATCCCTCGCCATTTCAAGTGCATGGACTCTAAAACAGTCTGAAATGGCTATAAGTACGCAGTGTCGTGGATTAACTTCATTAGATATGCTTTAACTTGCTCAGTCTCGGGGGATCAGTAAGCCCCGGGTCTGCACCCCCCTCTCCTTTATTGCACTTAGAGGAACGGTTACTTGTACCGGCACCTTCACAACTGTAGTTGCAGAGACTAGTGCTAATTTTAACTACCCATTCTCACACGTAAAGAGTTCTGGCTAAAATGACATTTTGTCAAATCTCTGCCCTTGGGAAGGAAGGTAAAGACAGGTTATGGCTTGCAATCTGAGATACTAAGTTGTAGGTACCTAGTATTTTACACGTATAAGGAAGTACTGACTGTTATAGGGATACGAAGATTGTGTTGCAATACCTTTCCTGGTAGGGAAAGCCTGCTAGCTTTGAAAATCAGCATTCGAAAATTTTAAATTTCTTTCTATTCCCACTATTTCCTTTCCGATTTTCCTCATCTTTTTTCTTTCTTTCATTTCTCTTCCCTTTCATTCTTTTGTTAGTTTCTTCATTAATTTAAAATGTATGGGAATTCTGTACGGCTATTACTTCAAGTGCATCAGAAATAAATGTAGGAACATCTTAAAAGTTTTTAGGTTTCCTCTTGCTTTCCCAACCTGGGGGCTCGTAATTTGTTATTCCTCACTATATCAGAGGACTATTCTGGAAAAATCAGCCTCTCTGTATTTTCTGAAACATTAAAACTTGCTCAAAAAAGGATGAGAATGCCTTCGACTCAATTTTGAATTGGGGTAGACCTACATTACGCTATTAAGCACACTTGATAGCACAAAATACCACTCAAAAACTTTACCAAGGATAAATAATGAACGAATGATAGGCATATGTGGAGATTTAGCTGGCGGCCATCTTGGATGCCATCTTGAAACTATACTTTTCCAATGGTCAGATTGTGGTGAAGCTTTGATATGTTATCAAACACACATAATACTATTGAGAACCGCTGGGGAACCTTGTCTCAGATATATCTCGTCCATGTTTAGATTTTAGATAAGGGGACAAGTGTTTTGTGCGTGTGAGGGAGTGGGGGGTAGGCTGTGTAGGGAGGCGTTTTTCTTTCCCTTTTTATCTCTGCTGACGAAGTTGGAAGAGGTATATGAATTAACTTGTGTCCCTCTGTCCGCCTCTCTGTTCGAACGATGGTGATCTTTGCTTTTACATACATAAACCTATAGCGGAGTCTGACCAGCATTTACGGCCTCAAAAAGTATAATGAAACAACAGATTCATCAGAAATTGACTCAGTTGTGATATCAAACGCAGGTCTGTATCAGATAGCACTCCATGAACTCGTCAAGATACGACGTAAACGATGAATCCAACGAAGTGAAATTACTAATTTACGATGCGCAATCTGATGAAGAGATACGTTTAATTTCATTATTGCGTTCATATCTGATAATCATTTGTTTAATTCAACTTCTTAATAAAAAACATTAATATTTTTTTTTCGTCTGCGTATGACTTATTGGACCTCTGTGCTGGTTAAAGATCGTCATAAGTTTATGTACATCAAAGCAAAGATTACCTACAGATCGAAATGTTCCAAATGAATTCCAATGACATTCTATGAAGTGGGATGGAGATTATGGTCTAAATATCAACTGAATACATTTTGGGATGGATCAAGGAATTTTCTCCAATTGAGAGATATTTTTCATTTATAGTATCCGCACATGTTTTTCCACATAATATCTAAACGAATTTCATTGACTTTTTTAAGAAAGGTGAGTCATAGGCTGAAGGATCGATTGGATTTTGCGTTGAAATTTGTTTCTGATTGAGAGATATCTTTCATAAATCAAAAGGTAAACAACAATCGGAAATATAGAAAATCGAAATACAATAACCTCCCCTCCATCGTAGTTTTTAATTAGCGTATGGCGTTGGCAGAAAGGTGCACTCTTTGACTGCGTTCTAGTTTTTGTAATAAACTGTCTATCAAAACTAAACTTAGTCTGTCTGGTTAACTGATTGCCTTATTCATTCTCTGAAAATGACCCTAAATAAATCGATTTGCAAAGTAAGTTTATGCTAAATTTATCCATCGTATCTACGTTTGTTTTTCGGAAATTCGTATTTTTTCAATGATCATTGTCCAACATACAGCGAGAGAAGTAACTTATTTTGAGCACTTCTTTTCCAATTTGTTTTTAATTGATCACCCTTCAACGCAGCGTGCAGCCAAATGATGGCATGAAAATGATAACAGATAAAAATAACAGGTACCGTGTAAATGATGACTAGTCATGTACTTCCGATGCAAATCAGTCTGTGACGTCACGAGAATAGACCGTAGCCTGGCAACGTTGTCCAAAGCCGTGGCCACAGTCACAGAAGTCGTCTCCCATCTTCTGTTTTTTGGCAGTCGATTGCGGCCCCAGGATTCTCCGGTCCGGTCTGAAAAATCACGTTCGCGTGACTCTCAGCCCGACCCTTAACAATGGACCATCTCACAGAGAGGACAATTCTTCGATTCAAGAATACCGACACTCGTAAGTCATACCACTAATGTTCTTTGTTAAGGATGGCGGCCATCTTTTTATTTTTTTTCTTCTTCTTCCCTTTTCCCTTCTTTCGTTATCCCCTCTCTTTCATTTCATTCTTTCTTTCTTTTTATCTCGTTTCCTCATTTTAAATTTCTTTCTATTCCCACTATTTTCTTTCCTATCTTCCTCACCTTTTTTCTTTCTTTCTTTCATTTCTCTTCCCTCTCATACTTTCGTTTATTTCTTCATTAATTTAAAATGAACCATCGTAGCCACCGGAGGTGTTGAAGAGTTCATCCTTTTTTCTATGTTTGTGCGTTTGTGTGTCAAAGCCCTTCTGGCCATACTGTTTTGTCTACAGACCTGAAAATTGACAACAGTACTCACCTAGACCCCTTCTAATTTGGGGGGAATCTTTTTCGATCATTTTTTTAGCCTTATTTCGACGGTTTCATTAATAACAGCTAGATTTTCCATAATCATATATTCTTCAATGCAATTTCTATTATGTGACTTCAAATTTTGACCTTACGGTTGATCAGTAACTGACTGTGATGGTGAGACTTTATTTAGAACTTTTTTTAATACCCCTTTATCTTTATCTCGTTCCATTTTTCATCCCTTCTTCACCC
>OY735204.1:5978708-5986208 GCA_963457665.1 Thysanoteuthis rhombus | reverse complement strand
TCTGGTCTATGATGATTTTGCAATCTCTCAGAGTTATCGGAAAAAAGGCTAACTGATTGATGCTGATGAGACAGTAAACGCAGTAGGAAAATACCTGACATTAGACGGAAGGGTTATATCGAGAGGTTTGCTGGTAAGACATTGCAGGGATTGGCAATATAGTGGTTGGAGATAGATAGGGCAATTGTTTAGCATTTGACTTATAATGGCTACTTCTGCCGCTGATGATATAATCCTACGATGAAGCAGCTACCTATCGGTCGCAGGTTCGATTCCTGCAGTAGCTCCACTTTCATTAATTATCTATTAAGTTCATAGCAAAATATAACAATAATGTGATTATTAATAATGCTAATGGAGAAAGCATAAATAAATCAAATTTCAATTGTACAAACTGCAAAGAAATGTCTCAAATCGAATATAGTACATCAAGCTGAAATATCAACCAAAGGGACACCCTTAGAAGTTAGGTATCATATAGGAATACCGTAAACACCCTTTAAACTCTCATCAGACAATCATACATCATCATTCACAGATGAAAAATACAAAAACAGTATATCGCTGTCGACGTATTATTGGAGACTAACCGATAGCAACCACGAACCCACAGTGGAAAGGGAAGTATTGGAACAAACAAACATATGTCAGAATATTGAAACCCCATGTTACCTATGCCTGAATGAGAAATTTTAAATCCTCACTTTCGCCAATAGAACAAAGCAGAAAACAGACTTATTAAACTGAAAGAAATGAAATAGCATTAAAATGCCAGCATCGATCGAAATTGCTATAGAAAACATAATGAAAGACTCCCACGTATAGGTATACTGAAAATTAACCACCGAAGCCATTTTATTTACCTCATTATTACTATTAACGTTTTGATTATTTCACACTTACAATCACTTTGAAGAACAACCCAATCATCATAATTATCTTAGACATGTAGAAACAGAACAAACCCAAAATAATTAAGCCAACAACTAAGGTCATGTAAAAGTGAAGCCTCACACCGAAAAAACGGATGTAAGTGAAAATAAAAGACTGTCGGAGAGGAAACATACCGCCAAAAATTGATAGTTCAACAACATACTGATAAAGAAAATGCCTACTTCATGATTTATTACTACCAATAAGTACAATATCTCCACTAAATAAAATAGAAAAGCACAACAGAGACCAGCCACTAAGCAAGGAAAAAAAGATAAATAAATAGAATATGAGGTGGATCCTATAACCGAGGAAAATAGACCCCTTCCTCAACAAAAAAAGAAATGTCCTCAATAGGGCTCGAAAATAAATCGAATCATTTGCATGAAGATTCCCAAGCAGGACTGAAACATAAACGTGTTTGTTCGGCGAATCCTTTACTGAATCATATTTTAAGTTCTACTCTAAACCAACTTAATTTTCAATGTTGAATGCATCAAGCAAGAAACCCATCACGGATTCGATATTGCATTATATCATAATATATTGTATTCCTGATTTTTATTATATATATATATATATATATATATATATATATATATGTATATATATATGTATATATATATATATATATATATATGTATATATATATATATATACATATATATATGGACAATAAAGGTAATGGTGGTAATCAAGTCAAATCTATTATACTAACATGTTTTGTATTTCAGTTTTCTAAAGGTAGTAACATAAATGAAACAATACTGAAAAGCTCGGTTTTTCCAAATAAATAATGTCCCCAAATATCATACTGCGTGAGTGCGAACGCTAATCCTTTATGACATTGCCTAACATTATTTACTTGAAAAAATGAACTTTCCATTATTGTTTCATCTGAAATTATCACTTTGATAAAGCTGAAAGGCGAAACATGTTAGTATAATGAATTTGATTTAAATATTGTCTTTCTTATCGACAGATCTCAGATATATATATATATATATATATATATATATATATATATATATGTGTGTGTGTGTGTGTGTGTGTGTGTATCGGATATATATATATATATATATATATATATATATATATATATATATATATATATATATATATATATATATATACATATGTATCGGATATATATATATATATATATATATATATATATATATATATATATATATATATATATATATATATGGCCTTTGAATGTTAGCGAAATGTTGTGTACCCAAGAGGTTGACCTATTTAGTAACTGAGATACTCTTCTCTTTTAGATATACGTTCAGGATAATTTGTACGACAGATAGAGAGATTGTGCTGAGTGCTTCACAAGTAAGGACTCTCCGGAGTAAAACCTCCGTCATGTTTCTGTTCCCAGAACGTAGCACAACTTGAGCATCTACTTGTCGAGACGAAACTTATGGCGGGGAACTTTGTCAGCCAAACCAATTCTCAAGCCGGTGCCCCTTTTTCCGAACCCAGACGGCCACTTTGGGGACAGACCCAAATCGTAAATGTGTTCTGACAGGATGCTATCAAGCGTAGCAGCAGGCACCGAGGTTCGTGCAACGTCTTTCTTTCTTTCTTTCTTCCATAATGTTTCTTTCTTTATCTCTTTCCTTTTTCTTTTTCTTTCTTTTTCTTTCATTACCTTCTTGCTTTCTTTCTCTCTACGCCTTTCTTTTCAATTCTTTGTTCTCTTTATTTCCTTTCTTTCTTTCTCTTGCTCTTTCTTTATGCATTTTAGAAACAGCCAACAACAACTGTCACCAAATCTGTCAAAATAGGTTTCTTTAGTTTTCATGTTGAATCGACTGGCTGGCTGGCTATGTATGTATGTACGTAAGTATGCACCATACGTACAGACCGCCCTAATGGAGCTAGAGGGCTGAAATTTTAAAATTTACTCCTTTTCAGAAAAAACTCTTCTTTTTCAAAATTCCTTCCGAAATAGATTTTAGTGGGGGTTCAATTTGCAATATAAGTTAATGCTAAATTGGTCCTAGGTAAGGATGAGGTCATGTTTGTGGTCATCATGGTGTCACATGAGATCAGCAATGGTTCAAATTCTCTTTGGGCAGAATATTAGAATGAATGTAGAATCCAAAATAGTTTAGAACATGTATAACTGTCTGCACCTTTGTAGATTAATTAGGGTTTTAAAATGAAATAAGTCAATTTTGAAAGAAGTGCACAATTATTTTAACAGTACAGTACCTTTCTACCTACTTACCTACCTGCTTACCTACCGATATACCTAGCTTGCCCACCAACCTACGTGCTGACATATTCAGCCGTTGAATTCTCATAGGTTCGCTTTGTAAGAACGACGGTGCAAGCCGAGTTATAGATGTTTTTCTTGCAAAATTTTTTTTTTCCTTTGTCGTTACCATTATCCATACAGGAACAAAGACAATACATTTTTACAAATAATACACTGGAATAAAGCTAATTTTATTATAACCACCATTAGCAATAATAATAATAATAATAATAATAATAATAATAATAATAATAATAATAATAATAATAATAATAATAATAATAATTGCGTCACCACAAATATTACATTTGGGCATATAGACAAACATTTTTACAGACCATTTACTGCAACATTCGGTCGCCTTTTGCATCAAAATACGATAAATTGGGATAAAAAAAAATGAACGAAACAAAACATATAAAGGCAAATTCAACCAAATATGTCGAAGAAAAACGAGATTAGGCGTGAGCCTGCGAGACTTGTATAACCATAAATTCGATTAAGACCAACTCAGACGAGAATTGCCGCCATTGTGAGCTGCCATTTTTTCTTCTCTCTCTTTTTTTTACATCCATATTCTCCAATCAAAATATGCGTCCGACATTCAGCGAATTACGTTTGCTTCGACGGTAAAAACATAAAAGTAAATGGCCTTGAAAAATCTAAACAATGGACAAAAACGACATCTAAGCCATGTTTTTTCCCAGACAGTCACTGCCCTTATAACACTGTCGACATCAGTTACATTATTGTTATTATCGGCTTCATTGTCGTTTTATGTGTTCAAACTTGCGTTGCTTCAGCGGTTAGTAGGTTACCCTCATCGATTATTGGTTGTGAGTTCGATCCTCGCCTTAAGCTTCAGCAATGTGACCTCCAGTCAGATTCAGCTAATACGGAATAGATCAAAACCAATACCATTTGGGGTTTCCATTTGTCCAGTCTGGCACTGAGCTTTGTCTAATATGAGGCTGAATTGGAGAAAAGCTCAATTCAGTATATAACAATATATGTATATGCAAGGATTACAAGGATACATTCCAGTAAATGTTAACATATCGTGACTACTGCATTCATCATCACTCATGGCTATATCTTGTCTTTTGCACTTATGGAAGTAAGGCCCATCATAGTTTCAGGAAAAATATATTTTCAGTTACTGATGAGTACAGTAGGCACGAAATGTCAACACTTGTCAGGTATACATCCTTATATATATATATATATATATATATATATATATATATATATATATATATATATATATATATATATTAGCTATTTAATAGTTAAATATTGATTAAACATCTAAACGGGAAAAATCTGTTTCCTATTTCTGCCTTTTTGTATTTTCACAAATTGTGAGTAAATACTATGAAATATATATAACATATTATGTATGTATTATAAATAGATTAGTATATATGTATGAGTTATCAATTTAATTGTTGGATAGAGATTCGGTTACCGATAACCTGGTCGTGAGTTCAAAACACGATAGGAGGGTGTTAATTTTACACACCAGTTTGGTTTCAACCTGACGTCACAGAGAAATCGTAAGGAGCTTACTCCGCTAAAACAAAGATAACTCCAGACTTGGAATGGAGCTTGATTATATACCCTGCTTTACGTCCGCTCTACGCCACTTAGTTTGCCATAGTTTTGAACCGTGTCTATGAGTATCAGTGCTTTATCTCGATTTATTTTGTGCATTCGTCAGCAACGTGTGTCCAAAGGGATCAGGAAATCCTAAGAGAGTTCCTAAAAGTATTATGCTTAGCATGGAACTGGCAAATATAGAAGAAGGTTTTTTTTTCAAGTCTGGAATCGCTCAAAAATGTTCATATTTAGAATTGATTGTAATTGCTTCTTCTCTTTACGTCCATTTAGGTGTCTGAAATGTTTCGTGGGACCGCTCTACTTTTGGCTAGCTGAGGAAATACACACACAAATATGTATATATATATATATATATATATATATATATATATATATATATATATATTATATTGAATCTCTATTTGAAATGATCTCCCATTATTTCAAGTTGAATGTATCGTTTGGCCTAGACAATGTGAATAGAATAAAGAGTTGCAGAAAATGCATTCTGTTTGATCATATATCCATTTCTTAATAACATATATCTATATTTACACAAGAGACCCAGAGGAATCTCTTTTATATAAGTAAAAGCAGTTGGATTGTCTGCCACGATATGGAAAAAAATAAACCTAATTTGGCATAAATACTTAAAGGACCTTGGGGAATAATCTCATATATATATATATATATATATATATATATATATATATATATATATATATATAGGGGGGTTGAGAAGTGTATGATTGTTTGTCTGTATACATATCTTCTAATTTTATATATTTATGTATAATATATATGATTATTTGATGGGTCGACAGTGAAGGAAAACCTTTCCCTTTTGTGGTGGTCAAAATGAAGGGACACCTCTAGCCGATGCCAAGGCCACTGATAGTACAAATCTATAAATGTATATGAAAAAGATTGATTTATAAATCAGGCATAATAAGCAAATAACAACAATACCTAAAAATAAAACCTGCTATCACAGTCAATAATTGAACAACCGTAGTGTCCAATTTTGAATTAATGAAAAAAAAGCATTCATCGGAGAATAAATATGGTTAGTATAAATTGTATTCATGACATTACTGGCGTTTTACAGAGGAATATATCTAAAATAAGGTAGAAAATAAATCATCTAGAAACATCTAGATTCTTCTGAATTTCGGTCTCATTTTCACAGGAAAACATGTAAAATAGAACAGAGAAACATTTACATCCTGGGGAGCCTAGACCCGGCAAAAAATGGTCACAAATGGGTTTTTTTAGGTGGGGGTGGTTGCAAAAATAAAAAAGCTTATCTAGAAAAGGTTTAGGTGAGTAGATGGGTCCAAGTCTGTAGACAAATCGGAATGGCCAGGATTACATATATATATATATATATATATATATATATATATATGTGTGTGTGTGTGTGTGTGTGTGTGTGTGTGTGTGTGTGTGTGTCTGTGCGCGCACATGTCCTGGAATACACGAAAAACGCACAAACATATGCACAAATAAAACTTTTATAGAACTTTTAACCATCTGTGATGGCTACGGTTGTTCAAATAGATAATTATCACAATATACTGTAATAAAAGTTATTTAACGGATTCTGGCTTTTTCCTGAGCGAAGTTCTTAACAACCTCAGTATAACTTTTTCTTTATTTCTCTATTGACGAGAACTTTCACTTAAAGGAAGCACTTTACGGCTTCTCTTTGGCAAATCCGAATTGACATCATCTCAATTCTTGTCCTGCACTTCTGGACTATTATTAAGTAAAACTCGAATATTATTTTTTTTTTTTTACTTAACCGTGGATAACTGAAACCTTGGAAAACGAGACCGCAGATAACAGGAAAACCCTTTATACGTCTTGGGGTGGGTGTCATCTTTCATTCTTAGTCGTCTATTTTTTGTAATTAATGTTTAGATATTTTCTCATCAGAGTTCGATTTTATATCCATGGTCATCTGTGTGTGTGTGTGTGTGTGTGTGAGAGAGAGAGAGTGTGTGTGTATTTGTCTTGTCAATGTGTCCACACCTTTCTCGAAATAATCTTATACACAAAGCATATCATCATTAGAAGATTGTTTGAAAAGGGTTATTACATTAAATAGGTCGTATTTTGATTATCATTGTGGGTGGACCTACGCAAAATGACTCCGAAGGTTGCAGAGGAACTAAACGTTGACCGCTCAATAGATGTTCAACATTTGCACCGAATTGGGAAAGTTTAAAAGTCTCGACGTGTTGCACGAATGATCCTGCAAAAGTTTACTCACCGTCCCTCTTTCCGATCGACGTTTCCAAGCATTTCGTCCGCTTCATATAAGGGAAGGTCTTCAACAACTAAGCTTCAGTTCAAAACACCTTCAAAGAATTCATCGTTCCCAGGACCCAGAATTCCATACTCCCAGACTTCTAGTCTTTCTAGTCGGCAAAACTGTGTAGATTATGAAGATTCTTATTCCGATCAATACCTTTTTTTTCTAAGCTGATATATACTGCTTTAAAGTTGATGATAGAAAACAGCTATTATTCTTGCACTGGGCTAATAATTACAGTTTTTATTGTTTTATATCCTCCATGATACTATTTTTAAAAAAAACAGCATTTCATATGCAACAATCTCGTCTGGGTGCTAGTGATACTTTTATCTCTTGACTATTTTTGTAATTCATGCTAATATCCCTTCTTATC
>OY735204.1:5924572-5978508 GCA_963457665.1 Thysanoteuthis rhombus | reverse complement strand
TGTGTATGAGTGTGTGCGCATCCTTCTAAATTTCTGTGTGTGTGTGTGTGTGTGTATGTATGTGTGTGTCCTTCTCTCCGTGTCTCTCTCCGTGTGTGTGAGTGTGTGCGCGTCCTTCTAAATATCTGTGTATGTGTGTGTATGTGTGTGTATGTGTGTGTATGTGTGTGTCTTTCTCTCCATGTCTCTCTCCGTGTGTGTGAGTGTGTGCGAGTGTGTGCACGTCCTTCTAAATAGCTGTGTGTGTGTGTGTGATGGGGCGAGGCTGTCTGTTACTGGGTCAGACCGTTATTAGCCATATTCTATTTTCATTTCAACGACCATTTGTTCAGAGCAGGGGGGGGGGGCAAGAAAGGAACTATTTCTATCCGAACAATTCCAACGAGCATTTCACAACTGAATGGTTTCACGAACACTACTCCTTCTCGACATTTTCTGCAACGTTGCTCGCATCTTATATAAAGTCTACACTGAAAAATAGTTCCAGCTATCACGACAAGTGGCCAAAAAGCGGGGGGGATGCGAAGAATGGAGGTAGGATGTAAACTGGGGCAAGGGGTAATTGGCATAGAGGTACGGCAGGGGGGGTCAGTGGTCGGGACGGCTGGTGATGATGGAGGTGTGGGTGGAAATTTCTGGTGGTCGGGCTGGGGCTAGATAGATGGACAGAGTTCTAGAAACTGAGATAGATATGTAAGGATAGACTGAAATTAGACGTGAACTGACCAAGACAGATAGATAGGTTGACAGATAGATATGAACGGAGAGACGTGAACAAGGTAGCTAGCAAAACTGATAGATGGATAGATAGATAGATAGATAGATAGATAGATAGATAGATAGATAGATAGAATGAGAGTCATGAAGATAGATAGATTGATAGATAGATAGATAGATAGATAGAATGAGAGTCATGAAGATAGATAGATAGATAGATTGATAGAATGAGAGTCATGAACAGAATAGATAGATAGATAGATAGATAGATAAGGACATAATGAGATAGACAGCCTGGGATTGACATAAACAGGCTAAACAGATAGAATTAGAGACATGAACAGACTAGATAGCTAGCTAGATAAATAGATAGATATGAACAGACTGGGATAGATAGATAGATAGATAGATAGATAGATAGATAGATAGATAGATAGATAGATAGATAGATAGATATGAACTGAGAGACATGAAGAGGCTAGATAGATAGATAGATAGATAGATAGATAGATAGATAGATAGATAGATAGATAGATATGGGCAAGCTATCTAAATAGATAGCTGACAGCAGTTAGACTGTGCAAAGAAGCAGAAACGTGCCAATACCCTGAAAGGTGATTGGTATTCTTCCGCTACGGCCTCCCGCCACTCATTCGTACCCTGTCAAAGAAGTGATTTCATTCCTCTTTTGTTCCGAAAATAAACAACGAAAAGACAGTTTTGAAAAGCGTGCATTGATTCGTACGAACAAAACGGCAAGTTCACATCTATCACCACGCAAATGAATTTCAATCTAACCAGTAAACCTACTCTTCTATAATATACCCTATTTCACCACGTATAAGCCGCATTCTCCCGAAGATTTCGAGCTAAAAAATCTAGCTGCGTATTATCTACGAAAATATAATCGAATGAGCCGCCAAGTGGGTTTCAGATTCCTCCGTATTTGGTCCTCTCCATGACTGTGTATCCGGGCGCTCCTGGACACGTTTCTTTTTTTTCTTCGGGAGTTGGGGGTGGGAGATTATTACATCCTTGAAAATATCCACGCGTACACAATTTGGCACCATCTAAAAATGTTTTGGGATTATTTTTTTTTCTTCAAGAAGCTGCTTTTGGGGTCTCTGTGGTCAATTAGGACCAAGAATGCCCAAATCTTGAACTGGTGTGTTTTAGATACTTTCAGATAAAAAGATCGATTTCTTTGAATAATTTTAGATGATTTTCTAAATAATCTGTGAAATGGATTTCATTGGAATATTTGCGGTCTACGGTGATTCATTTATACGGATATTATTGTTGTACATATTTGTATAAATAATTGTATAAAGGGAAAATGAATTTCCCATTCGAAATTAAAGATCAATCTTAGAGTGTGGGTTATCTACCGTAGCGAGTTATACATAAAATATGGTCCTGCAAAAATCAATATGTCGGGATATCCAGTCCAGTGTATGCAAGATATGGGTGAAATAGCTGGACAAACTGGACTCTCTAGCCTGGGGGGAAGGCTAGCAGAGTTGGAGGAAGACTATTCTTATTCCAAATAAGGGATTTGAAAGGTCCCTTAAGACATTTGAAAGCCAACTTTAAGGTTCTTCCGGCGGGTCTAGCAACCAAGCTGATACATGTCGTTTCAATCATAGCTGAAGGGAGGAGGAGATGGATCTATCTCTTTCCAAAGAGCTTTTGTGTGGAGTGAACGTAAGGTATGCTCAGCCCTAGAGTCTGAACTCGGCTCGCCGATTTTATTTTCCACGCTACTCGTACCTCCTGTTGCTGAGCTCCAGCGTGCCGTAATACCTATTTTCATTCGTCCAGGTGTGAATTGGTTTGATATTATGCACATGGGATTATTTTCAAAGCATTAAAAGTGGGCCTGATTACACATTCAATATAAACCGTTATGTGACCAACCTCTCTTGGCAGCGTACCGTGTTGGGGTTGATCAATTAAAAAATTGGAGAAAGGTGTGATCAAGGAATAAGTTACCTCCCTCGCGTTTTGTTTCGGAAGTGATCAGAAATGTTTTTTGAGAAAAATAAGCGTGAACGATATCAGAAACAAATTAGAAAATTATTTTGGCATAAGCTTACATTGCAAATTGAATCCCCCACTTGGAACTTATTTATGAAGAGAATTTACGGTAGACAGAAAAAAAGGTCTTACAGACATGATTAGGAGTGAATGCTTAAATTCCGATCCCTTTATCTCCTTAATGCGTGATACGTAAGTTGCCAACTGGACCCACTTGAAAACCAGAGAAACCAATGTTAATGTTGATTATTTTGGTTGACGGTTCTACTTGTAAAGTAAATTCATGAGAACCTTTTGGGTGATGTTTTTGCAGCTTATGAAAATACTTGTAAAATATTTTTTTTGTTAGTATTTTTGTTCCAACTAAGAGCAAAGATTTTATTCATCTAAAGTTGTCAAAACTTTTTGAGAGCCCTCGTTCGCCCTGCTTTTTTGTAGGGAGCACAAAAAACCATAGATCCTTTCTTCTAGCGAAAGTCTTGTGGTTCCTGCAGACTCTTTATTTAACAGGTCTGTTATTTTAGTTCAACAGACGTCTCACGGTTCACTGCCCAAGTGAGTGACATCTCCGTGAACCACACGCAAACTGAACACGTTCTCTTAAACAATCGTCTGGTGGATAATATGTGGTACAATGAGAAACGTCAACCAGAACTATCACCAACACTGCCAACATAGATTTCTTCAGTTTTTAAGTTGGTCTGGCTATGTATGTACAGTACTGGTCAAAATGAGTAAACAATTCATTCAAATGTAGCTCTTGTTAATAGCGAATTACCACAGGATCTTGAAATTTATAGAAATCGTTGCTCCTGGTGTATACTTCTTGTGAGAAAAAGCTTTTATTTAAATGAAAGAAAAGATATTAAGAAAGATATTCCAAAAATTACAGTGGACGAAATAAGAGAACGGGTATACAATATTATTTTCATGGCAAAGTCTATAGCATAAAGATTGAATATTTGTGAATAATTTTACTCGAAAGAATTAGTTTGGGTTTACAAAGATCTTTATTGGTAATAATTAGCACATCGATGCTCGCAGGACATGCTGGGTTTCTTTTTACAGATCTGGTGTTATTTTTCATCATTTGTCTTCCAGTGTTTCCTATAAATTGTTTATAGAACTTCGGTTTTGTTACCTGAGCTTACCTTTCTTTCGTTATCTTCCAGGCGTTCTCCATGAGGCTTAGATAAGGACTTAACTCGTTTAGTTGCGTGACAGGGGACGTTGTCCTGCATAAAAATGGCTGACTGGCTTTTTGGGAATACCTACAGGGCAAAGAGAGAGGAAGGGTAAAATATAGAAATAGATTTCCTGGCAAAACACAAAACTGCATTCTGACAATTCGTTCAAAACAAAATGGAGTCAGCTAATTTGCATACATTTAATTTCTGGCAACTATGATAAATTTTGAACGAAATGTTTTTGAATTATCTCTATACATTCAAATTTTATACTTATAATATATTGTTTCATAAAGTTAATTTAAAATAATATATGTCCTAAATGATATGTTTAAGAGAAATATTAAGGACTTAGCTGTGAAAAGGAGAATATCCAGCAAAGTAATCTAAATATCGGCGAGATGCTGTGTAGCCAATTAAGATGTTTTTTCATCTAGATTCAGATGTTTCAAGTGCGCCTAGCTGTCAGAAATTGCTATTTAGACGATTTTTCATTAAATAGGTAATGTTTTAACGAATAGAATTATTATTATTATTATTTATCATTATGAATGGGCCGAAGATGTGTGGTGGGTGAGCATCAAGACCGAGAGCGCAGGTGCAGTGCGTTAGCCAAAGAGGGGGACACTGAAGCTGCGCATTACTAAGTGCATTGGGAACGTTTAGATTCGTCTTTGGGTACTCTCTCTATTACTCAGCCCAGCTGCAGGGAAGCAGTTCGCCTCGGGGCGGTGCTGTCCCATTGCACTAAAATGAGCAGGTTGGGCTCATCCAAACGCGTTCAGGACCTCGGTTGCATCGGCTGGTGCTATCTTTGAGGGTGCTCCATCCCACGTTATACCCGACCAAGTGTCACATCTCATCCCCGTAGGAGTACAAGAAAAAAAGATCCCTGATGGTTATCGTTGAGAGTTGAGTGACAGTAAGTCTCCTCAGATCTCCATCCCTCCTCTCATATCGTCCCCGTCTGTCACAACTGCGCTGTGGTTTGCACCACCTCTTCCAAGCTCTTTTCTTGACTGTTAGGTAATTGCTACCAGCTGGGAGTCATAGGTCTCATATTCCCAGTGTCCTCTTTGGTGGTCGTGCGGTCCCCCAGTCTGCACATACTCAATCCTTCCTCTTATCTCAAGTTCCTCCAATCTCGTTTTCAGTGTCTTTGGTACGGTTCCGAGTGCACCTACTATTATTGGTACTACCCTGACTTCCATGTCTCACATCTCCTTCAGTTCAGGTCTTGGTATTTCCCTAGCATTTCACTTGCTTTCTATTATTATCATTATCATTGTTGTTATTATCTATTTATCTTAATATTTACTCTCACTCATTTATAGTGTAAATGCCATCATTTTTTACAACACAGATACACTTGTATGCATGATATAATTGCATTGCTGACAATTTTACTATAGAAATACATTAGAATCTGAAAGAGAAGTATTGTCAGAGGTCAGGAATAATGGTAGAATAGGGTATTCATATGTATAATATGCTTTAATCAAGAAGAAAGGGACAGTCAGTAGTCAGGAATTGATGCAAATGTTACTGCAGAAGAGGGCTGTCATATGTATAATGCAAATACGTCACAGATGATCTTATAATAGAAATTCATTGAAAATCAGGAAGCAAAGGATTGTCTGTGGTCAGGAAAAATACTTATTAAAACACAGCTACAAATATACTGAATACGCAGATGCTGCGTAGTCCATATACAGTGGATTGTTATGTACAGAGATAAGTATTTAATAAACTTAACAAGTAATTGTCTTCTAAACTAGCTCGTTAACCATTACCCTATGGCAAAGCACTTGGTGATGTAAGAGTTAGGCTGAGGAGAGGCGCGGGGCATTAGACATCAGAAGGTGTAAAGACAGCGCAAGATTTACAGCTAATCGCGGCGACGCGAAACCGCGAGATTTACACCGTTTACGTGACTAGAAGAAACCCAAGATTCATTGGCGGAGAGATGAGTTAGATTTGTGACTTTATGAGTCGACGAGAAATCGCGAGACTTGCTACGTTATGAATAATTGAGAAGAGTCGAGATTTACAATATTACGTGCCAGCGTGAAAATCCGGCTCATATGGAATTCTATCACCGCAGACAGACGGGTCGGACTTTACGTAAAGCGAAGAGTAGAGAGCTAAGAATCGCGTGAGGGCGTGAACGGGCGAGACTTGTAAAATTAGAGGCTTTAGGGGACCGCGAGATTTACATCATCCAGTGACAGTGGAAATTATCGATACTTATGGCGTTATGTCACAAGGTAGCAACGGTCAGCCTGAAGCCTAGCGAAAGGTCTGAAAGTGTGAGACTTACGACATGACCGTAGTTCCTGCTAAGCTGTGCCCATGAGTGCGTACACAGACGTTTTGCAACCAGCGCACAAAGGAAATAAATGTGCATTATAATTATAATTATATTCAATAATCGCATGATGTGAAATATAGGCTTAGCTTTTGGAGCTGACCTATAATATCATCAGTCGTCACAAATCTGCTGCTGGCCAAAGGCCTTTGCTTTCTCCAGGCGGAAAGTTTGGGTTGTCTCCTTTGGTCAAGCGTATTAAGTGTTGTTTTTAAAGCCACTAAACATAGCATGAAACAGGTTAAAATACTTAGAAGCAAACGATCGGTTGGTAAATACAATAATAGTATTGATTCGAATAATTTCAATAAACTCATTATTATTATTTTTTGAATGCGTCGAATTTTCGGCTATGTGTTTTTGGAGATTTTAGTCGGCTGAATCGGTAAAAATCAACTAGATCTAGCCGAAAAATGGCTAATTGCGGAACCCCCGAGTGATTCTATGCAGTGAATGCCAAGCCGTGTTCTGATTGATTCATAATCGCAAGTTCTCATATCAGGCTAAGGTTGACATTAGTTGATTCGAACTTCGGTAAATCATTTGACGATGTTCAATAGTCAAATTAATCTCTTTTCTAGTGTAAACTTAGATTTTGTAAGATTTAATATGAAATTTAATGACAAGAATATTTCTACTCTGTTCGGGGCTTCAGAGATTCTCCATTGGCCAAAAATCTCGTCAAATCTCGCGACAGTCGTGATTTCGTTGGTCAACATACCTATAGTTATAAACAGACCATGCTATGACTAGGTTCTATTAAAATTTTCTTATTGAAAATCATCTCTAAGTTTTTTCTGCTACGTAGCCGGTCAATTTTTCAAGAGCTTTTATACATCGCTAAATTCCCGTCAGTTTGCAGGCCTGTCTCTTGGTTAGGTTCTATGTTTCAGCTCCATAAGTGACTATAGTGCGAACGCATTGGTTGTATACTCTTCTTTTTAGGATTATTGGGATCTTTTTGTTTTTGAAGGTTGAGCTTGCTCTGCCGAAGGCTTGCCATCCATGAATGATTCTTCGCTTGATTTCCTCCTCTTTTGAGGGTCTCATAGAAATTCGTTATCCTAGGTAGATGTAGTGGTCTACATTGCCGAGTTTTGCATCTTCTATCTTGACAGTTATATTCTTATTCTCAATATGATTGTTGCACATGATTTTCGTTTTACTAAAGTTCACGTGTTGGCCGACTTTTTTGCTCTGTTCGTTTAGTTCATCTAGCATAACGCACGCATGAGAGAATCATGCTCAACATTACATGGATAGATCACAAGACAGCACAGTATACCAGAAAGAAAACGTGGGTCCAAGACATCATAGGAACTATTGAAAAACTCAAACAGCGATGGGCGGGCCATGTTGCAAGAACGAAAGACAACCGATGGACATCACGACTCACAACATAGATCCCCAGAGACCACATGCGAAACCAAAGTCGACAGAATACAAGATGGGGAGATGAACTAGATAAATCCAGGAAATACTGGCTCCGTGACGCCCATGATAGAGAATTGTGACGAATCTTGGGGAAGGTCTATGTCCAATGACGGACGTTAAAAGATTGATGATGATGATGATGATGATGATGATGATGATGATGACAGTTGATGGTACGATCGCTGCTATAGACGCTAGCGCATCTAAAAACGGTAACTACTTATGGTATATGTCACATTTATTGAGAAGACTTTTATTTCTAGTCCAAATCAAATAAACTAGAGTACTTAAATACTAAAGTACTAAAGGAAATGATTGCCCGTTACAAATATCCCTAAACCTTTGATCCTAGTTTTCACTCTGGTACAACATTAGGAAATGCTTTGACATGTACGGAGTGTGGGGGGGTAGAGAGAGTGGGGAGTGGTAATATAGCGAAACAGAGCGAATAAATTACTAACGGAGTGAGATAGAGAGAGAGAGGGGGTTGAGAGACAGAGGTGTTGAGAGAGTGATAACCAGATTAGGATAGATATAAAAAGGGTTAGGTATATATGGAGGCATGTCAAGATAGATAACCCAAGTTTTGCACTAAATCGTTTCTTTTCGAACAACTTTTCTACCTTTTCAGGAATTTCCGGAAAACCAGTATTCGAGATGAAAGGCCGGACCTGAAATTGAACACAGATAGATAGATAGATAGATAGATAGATAGATAGATATGAACAGTTTGAGATAAATAGACATGTATGAACAGTCTGAGATAACTAGATAGATAGATAAGAACAGTCTGAGAAAGATAGATAGATATGATCAGTCTCGATAGATAAAACAGACCTGGATAGGTATAAACAGGCTGAGATAGACAGACAGACAGACAGACAGACAGACAGACGGGCCGGCAGACGGGCAGATAGCAGAAATAAATGGGGCTGAAATTAAGACTTCAGAATAATTCAATATATTTTATTCTAAAACTGAAAATCCTCTCTCTCTCTCTCTCTCTCTCTCTCTCTCTCTCTCTCTCTCTCTCTCTCTCTCTCTCTCTCTCTCTCTCTCTCTCTCTTACCAAGAAGTCTATCCGGAAAATACTTATGTATCTATGTATCAACTTATTCATATTTATCTATGTAGGTAGTTAGCATATTCCTATTAATCGACATCAATCTGTTTATATCTATTCACATCTAACTAGCTAACCTATTTCTGACTATCTCAGTTTGTTAATATAGATAGATAGATAGATAGATAGATAGATAGATAGATAGATACATACATACATACATACATACATACATACATACATACATACATACATACATACATAGATGAAGGGGTGGATAGAATGACAGATAGATAGGTGGAGAGATAGATAGATAGATAGATACATACATACATACATACATACATACATAGATGAAGGGGTGGATAGATTGATAGATAGATAGGTGGAGGGATAGATAGATAGATAGATACATACATACATACATGCATGCATACATACATATATACATACAGGGATAGATGGATTGATTGATAGGTGACAAGCAAGACATATAGATCCATTCATACATAAGTGTTAACATGAAATCGGACACTGGTTTTCTTTTGAGCACAGAACATTTTTGCGGAAGTTCCTCGAGAAAAGAACAAGCGTTTTTCCATAAACTTGATTCTTTCAAGTCGTTCCCAACTTTCCATCTTTCGTTGCCCAATGCACAAATCCTACTAACCTTTGTTTTTCCTGTTTGCTCACTAAATCGCTTTCAGCGTGGGATCCGCGTACGATTTACTCTGAATAGAAACCGGATCTCTCGGTCGCCTTTCCAATTCCGTTCTATTCAGAAGAGAAAAAAAAGAGTCTTTTTAAGTCCTAGTCACTTCTACGTACTTTTAAATTAGTTCAACTACCTACTTGCCTGATTTGGTAAACACGTGTGATATGAAATATAGGTTTAGCCTATGGAGCCAAGTCATATATATATATATATATATATATATATATATATATATATAGTAGAAAGTAGGTTCGCTACACAAACACGTTTATGTTTCTGCCCTCTTTGGGCCTCTTCAAGTAAATGATTATATGTAGTTTTAGATTCCTGTTTTGGGAATTTGGTGACAGTCTTGTTCGTATCGCTATGAGTGGGAGGAGTTTTCATTTTTTTTAATTGTTTTTTGTAGTGAGTATCTAAAAACACGTATAATCATTCACCTGAAGAGGTCCAAAGAGGGTAGAAACATGAACGAGTTTGTGTAGCGAATCCACTTACTACTATATTTCCAGCTCTACTCTAAACCAACTTAACTCATGGAGTATAAAGTTGAATGTATCGAGTACTCTATGAAATAAATCAATCACGTAGCAGACATTGCTTTATACTACATTATATTATGCTATATTGCAAACCTGATTAGTAATATATATATATATATGTATATATGTGTGTGTGTGTATATATATATGTATATATATATATATATATATATATATATATATATATATATATATATATATATATATATATATATATATATATATATATATATATATATATATATATATATATATATATATATATATATATATATATATATATATATATATATATATATATATATGTATATATATATTGGTGAACAAAAAAATGACAAAAAGCTGGTTAGGCAAATTTTAATGTTTGTTTTTAATAGCATAAATGAAAAACTGCGGCCTCGATATCGTGTAAATATGATTCGCTGTTGAACAAATTAAATTACAGTAGATAATACTACTTGATACATAATGGTTGAATATCATCTTAAAAGATTATAACATTCATATATATATATATATATATATATATATATATATATATATATAATCATCATCGTTATTATCATCTGTCTTTAAACAACCATCATTGGACATAGACTTTCCCCAGGATTTGCCATACCTATCTATCATAGGCCTCACTGAGGCAATAATTTCTGAATTTGTCTTATTCATTTCTCTATTTTGTATTCTGCCGGCGTCAGTTTTGCATGTCATCTCTGGGGATCAATGTTGTGAGTTGTGATGTCCATCGGTTGTCTTTCATTCTTGCAACATGGCCAGCTGATTGACATTTGAGTTTCGTAATAAATCCTATGATGTCTCTGACTTCTATCTTCTTCCTGATATACTGTGCTGTCTTGTGATCTCTCCATTTGAGGTTGATCATGATTCTTCCATGCGCACGTTGCATGGTTCTCACTTTGTAAATTTGTCTCTTGATTAAGCTCCATGTTTCAGCTCCATGAGTGACTATTGGGAGAATGCATTAGTTTTATACTCTTCTTTTAAGGATAATTGGGATCGTCTGGTTTTTGAAGGTTGAGCTTGCTCTGCCGAAGGTTTGCCATTCTAGTGAGATTCTTTGCTTGATATATATATATATATATATATATATATATATATATATATATATATATATATATATATATATATATGAACACTCAATACAATTGATGTGTTGTATTATATAACATATACAATGTATCATGATAACACCCTTTATAAAATTACAAACTACATGTATGTAAACAATATATCAAAATCATAGCTGAAAAGGAGTGGAAGTTGATCAACACTGTTCGGGTACCACGTTATCATAACTGTTTTGTTTTTTAAATCCCCGAAACGGTTACATGGTAAACAACTGATGATCCCAACAAAAGGAAATTTTACTCATAGTGCAGTGAGTTGTATGCTACACAAGAAATCAGTGAAGAAAATTACATAAAAATACATTTTCTTTCTTGTCATATATATATATATATATATATATATATATATATATATATATATATATATACATATCCTAAATATGGTAAACAACTGATTCCAATAAGGAAAAAAGTCACACAGTACCATAATATCTAATTCTGGGTAAAACTTTTTTTTTTAAACACAACACTGTGGGAAATTTCATTAATTAAATTTTCAGATATTGAGAAATAAGTGACTGATATGACAAAAAAAGGCCTTTCTAAGTATTAAGTGTTTAAAGTTGTGAAGTTTTCTAGACACTCTCTCTCTCTGTCTCTCTGTCTCTGTCTCTGTCTGTCTGTCTCTCTCTCTCTCTCTCTCTCTCTATATATATATATATATATGTACTACGCCGAATAGTTGAAATTGCCTAATCAACGAAGTATACTTGATTTTCTAAAGAAAGTTTGATTTCCCTTTGATAAGATGAACTTTTGAACGAATAGTTATTAATCATTTTACACCCTTGTTTTAATTAGATAAACTTTTGATCAAATTAAAACTAATTATTAATGTATTTTATGCAAAAAAGATTAAAACTACACATTTACTTATTTTTTGTAAAAAAAAAGTTTAATTTCTCTTCGCTTACCTAAACTTTTGATCCTTGTTTTGATTAAAGAAAAACTTTTGATCAAATCAAAACCACGTATTTATCCAATTTTTGTAAAAAAAAATAATCAATTTCACCAATTAAGCAATTTTGCCAATTCGACGCAGCATACATATATGTGTGCGTGTGTGTATGAGTGCGTGTACATGTGTGTGTGTGTGCGTGTGTGTACGTAGAAAACGGTTACTCGGAGTTTCATATTAATGATTTCTGTATTTTCTCTTTATAAAGTAAAGTTTGAAAAAGATTTTATTAAAAAAGATTATTTGGTTATTTCAGATATAGGACTAGAGGCAGCTGAATTGGTTTTTGTGGGGCGTTTAATTGTCACATTATATTTAGGGGGTTACGGTGTTTGGGGAGTTTCGAGTTGTTTATTATTATTGTTGTTGTTGTTGTTGTTATCACTATCATTATTATCAGTTATGTTGTTATCATTATTGCTATTGCTTGAAAAAAATATCTTTTAACCAGGGGGATGATTAATTTCTGCTTAACGGCAATGTTCAATATTTGTCGAAGCGTGGTTTAGATATCACAGAAGAAATTCGTTTTCCTGTCTGCATTTTCATATGAGCTCCGATCTTTGGTTGAGCAGTTTGTGTTGTTGGTGGAAGGTGATTATGGCGATTTTTTCTTCTGAATTGAGTATACAATATTTTGGATTTGGGATTTGGGATTTAGGAATATCTGTATACACATGATGAGATGAAAATGAACGCTTTTTTCTTTCTTTATCACTGTTCCCACAGGGAAATCTGCAGCTGATATTTTCAACAATGGCTTTATTCAGATGAGAAAATAAGCAAAAATATTGTTATTGATGCATGCTTGCCTGGTTATAATAATTGTCTTTGATTGGGACTTGTTTCGTCTTCCAACGTTCGTGATGTCAGTACAGTTCTTTATGTTTTTAAAGAATTAAACAAAGATAGCCAAGTTCGAATGATTCAAGTGCCTTGAATATCGGCTTCACCTCTCGTTTTTTAATCATACGACAGCGCTGTCAGTTATGGAAGTTTCCAATCGTAGCGACAAGATGTTTTTTTTTTTTTTTTTCTTGATTTTTCACTCGGATTTTCGAACATTTCGGAGTTTCGGATGAGAGATGATATAAATTCTGACTTGACGTTTACTAAGGATAGCTTAGTACTTCTCCGAACAAATGAAGATGGAATAAGATTGAGTCAATTCAATGTTGCTAGTGGGAATAGCCTGCCTACGTAGGAAGTCAAACATTTCAGAAATCATCATCATCATCAGCAGCAGCAGCAGTCTTTCAACGTCCGTCGTTGAACATAGACCTTCCCCAGGATTCGCCACACTTCTCAATCATGGGTGTCGCGGAGCCAGTACTTTCTGAATTTGTCTAGCTCATCTCTCCATCTAATATTCAGCCGGCATTGGTTTTGCATGTGATCTCGGGGGATCCATTTCGTGAGTCACAATAATGGTCTTTTAAACGACCTTTTGACCACTCCTCTGAACTGATCTTTGTTAAAGAGAATTTACTAAAATTTTCTTAGTTTGACACGAGGTCAACTACAATATCAATGGTCTAAGAAAATTTGCTAACCATTGTTCAATGGTGAGGTGTTCAAGCTCATCTCAGTCTGGCACAAGGCAACAAGTTTTGGGGAACTTTATGAGGATCGAACTCACAACAGAATTAATGGTGTATAGAACTAGCTTGTTCGCCATTGCTCTATGATAATAGTTCACAAAGTGGAAGACTTCGTTGGTACGGACAGAGAGAGAAAAAAGTAACACTGTGCATTACATACATATTCTTTCTTTTCTTTCCCTTTATTCTGTGGTGGTGTTGGGGGAAAGTATCTTTTGTTCATTTTGTGAAGTTTAATTAGTACTTGACCAATACATCCTCTTCTATTGTCTGGGACAGATGGACTTTACAGGTCAGTTACCGTCCAATTTTGTAGGTCTCTTCTGGTGTTGGAGAGATGGCAATTTGTTAGGGGGTCGAGGGGGAGCTATTTTCCACTTTGCAAAGCAATTTATTCCCCCCACCCTTCTTAAAAATCTGACGAAACTAGGCTCATTGGTACGCACCACGTGACACAGCTGCCTCGTTGTCGCCTGGCGCCGTTCCACCTTTTGAGGAGATGCAACGGGAAACGCCAGGTCACCGTTATGAACAATGGTCTCGATTTATGGATCTTTTTGAAGATCGGTAATCGAGTCCAAAACGGTGAATATCGTAAAGGCCAGTGGATTTGCTTTTTACTAGAAAAAAGCAAAACATGTCCCTTATGATGACATATTAGCAGTGGTTGGCACAGCTAACGAAAACGCTAAACTGATAAACTACTAAAAATTAAGCGGTGGCAAAGATAACCGCTAATCTTCAATATATGAATTTAGCTTCGGTCCGATCTTTTTGCTCTAAACCTGCAAAACCAGACCTAGAGAGCTGAAATTGTACTATTGCATAGTTTGGACATTGAGCGTTCTAAAAAGGTATAGCATGCCAATGTCATATGATGATCAAGGTGTACATAAATGATTAAATGAATAATTGAAATTAAACATTAGTTTACATTCATCATGCAGTTTATATAAAGCTCTCTGTCAAAGCTACAACATATTAAAACTTCAGTTCTGTAGGTCTGTTTTTAAGAGTTTGAGAGCAAAAAATGAAACATACAGTTTATTTAAGGCTCTATGTCTAAGCTACAGCACATTGAAACTTCAGCCTTCTAGGTCTGTTTTTAAGGGGTTTAGAGTAAAAAATGAAACGAGGCTCTATTTCAAAGCTACAACTTACGAACTTTTCAGCTCTCTAGGTCTGTTCTTAAGGGTTTTAGAACAACAAAAAACGAACGGAAACTAAATTCATACGATGAAAGCTAACAGTTAGCGATTATCCTTGCTTCTGCTAAATTTTTAGCCATATATAAGTGACCCCTCCTACACACACACACACACACACACCTTCAGCAGGGAGCATCAAGTAAGCAAGAACCATAAGTTCAGTTATACGTAGTAGCAGAAGGAAGGAGAGCAAGAAGTCTTTCTCTGAGTCATTTGATTTTCATACTTGTAAAATATTGCCTCTCCGACTGCCATGTGACCTATGAATAAATTAAATACGTTGGAAAAAAATTCAACATTTGATGTCAGTAAAAATTAGGACCTCAGACATTCTATTCTAACATCATAACCGCTGGTAAAAAAAATGATCAGAATAGATATTCATTTAATGACATCACTCCCTTTAATGACATCACACCTTATCCTCTAACGTTATAGTGACTGGTACACCCCCCCTTCGCTCCTCTTTCTGTTGTTTAACTTGATATGGACCAACCAATCGAAAAGTGTGTTATAGTGATGCGTTTGGGCGCCTCTAAAGAAAATTTCAGTTTATTTACGAGTAAACGTTTAACGTTATGCTGTAGCTACAGTAAACTTAGACAAACATGCAACTGGGTTGCAGACACGCTGCAGGGTCAAACTCCCCTTCTATTCCGGTTGCAAATAATTACAGCAATTTTGTATCGTATATATAATAGATAAAATAGATTATAGCATGTATATTTCTTTTTTGTATAAATATATTTATTTATCAAACCGGAATAAGCCCTTGCGTATCTGTAAGATAGATTTTGTAGACATGTCCGCTTGGCTCAAACGGTAAGAGAAACCTATCTAGCATGAATATCCAAGATAATAATTATTTTTCATGAGATTTCGTTGAGTTCGGTTCACTTTCCAGTTTGTTCTCCGTCAACCCACCCGGTACTTTTTCCAGAAATATAGTCCGGCTAAGTATCACATTACGACAGAATTTTCTCTTTGTTGGAGGCTCAGCTTGATGTGGTTATCACTTTGTCTAAAATGAAGGGCTGCAAGTAATTTTGACCGACGCTCGGACGATCAGATATGGAACCGTTCGAGGATGGAGGTGTGTTTCAAGTGGTGCCATAGACTGACGATAGAAGAACGTGTAGCCAGGAAAGGGGCATCAAAAGGTGTAAATCAACGTGCTCTTCTTTTTTTCAGCATTTGGAATGGCCGTGCACAGAAATAGACGTGTGAGAAAGAGAAGACACTGTCCGGTATTGGTTATCTAGAAGTTTGGGTGGGGTCAAGTTAAGGGCACGTTGGAAGGCGGGGGTAATTAGCAGCTTTATCTATATTCCTTGCTATAAGTCCAGCTTTACTCTTGGAAATAGATTTTTTAAATGATACACGAATCTGCATACATCTGAACGTAAGTATAGAGTTTTGGTTATTTATTAAGTTTGGCACAAGAACAGAAAAGTGAGGAGTTCGTAAGAGTCGAACTCGTGACTGCTAAATATCATATTTTTTGAGCTCGGCTTGATCTGACACAAAGTCAAAGTTGTGGAGTAATCAATGAAGATCGAATTCGTTACATATACGAACCGATGTTCGAGACAATCTTGTCAACCATAGCGCTACGGTAAGCCCACAAGATATTAACTGGGATTCTAGGACGATTCGTCGCCGGTAAATTGGTCGCCGATAAATCGGTTGTCGGTCATTTATTGTAAATCAGCCGATAGGACAACCGGGAGGTTCAATCGACACGATTGGTAACTACAGACGATAGAATTAGCGATCTGGGTTCAACCTCCGGGTTTATTATTTTCACTACACGCTAATGCCCTTGGGAAAGGCACGAATATCCCCTTAGCTATAAGTAAAATAACAGAGCAGATTGGGCTCTCCAGCTAATTTCCAAGCGACCAATTTACTAGTGACGAATTGACTGGAGGCTTTTACTGAACTGAGCCTAGTCTGACACAAGGCTATAATAGTGAAGTACCCACTGAGGATCGAACAGAAAAGAGACTGTGACTGATGGTGGAAACGAGTTGAGATATTTCTCCCCTGTAAAGTAAAAAAATTGATTATAAGAGACCCTCCTCTTTCTCTGTGAATTGTTCACCAGAAGAGAATCAAAGAATAGAGCTACCGAATGAGTAACTTCAATATTCTGAATAAGTCTTTGAATGATAAGGACTCTTCTCGAAATAGAGAGGCAAAGTGCTGACGTCATTTCCGGCTCCACTGTCTTGTAAAACTACACAGAAGAAATGACGCTTTTTTTCTATTGGCCGATTTTTACATTATTTTATTTACACATTCTGTAAGTATAGGACAGTCAGTTTATACTGATTTAAAAATTTCAATACATTTTAGTCATCATCTCGATTTTCCATTCATTTTTTCCTTCGGGACTTCCGAGCAGACGCCAACAAAGATTTTTCACAAAATGACAATGCAACATTTATAAAATGCCCAGAACCAGTAAACCGTTTATCTTTGTATCATTAATAAGGAGAAAGATTGAAGAAAATTTTAATCTAAAAATTATTATGTGTTTGAATACTTATATGATTAACAAACAGTTTAACTTGATAGTTAAGTTATTTAGCCGAGAACACAGAGAACTTGAATTTTCACCAAAATTTTTGATATGAGACTTTTTCAATAAAATTTTCCGTACTTATTGTTGAAACAATCCTCTTATGAAAAGGGTCTTTTGAACGGGAGTTGTCTCTTTATAGCTGACCGTTTTCAAAAGCCTAGATTAACAAATACCACCGAAAAAGGTATGGATTTTTTTTCTTTAGTGATTCGAACCATTCTCTTTTTGGTTGGGTCTAGAACTATTTAGCGCCCTACGTATATCCAAAAGGAAAATCTCTTCACCTTTTTATCTAAAAGTTGTCAAAGTTTTGAAATTGAAAGAGGTTTTTGCGTCACCCTCTACACACAGCAACTAAACCCAAAGAAGAATTGCATTATCGAACTTAAGAACAGAATTTAAGGCATTAACCCTTATTATCTATTTTTAGAGCCAAGTTTTGTATGAAGAAAAATGGAAAATTGGTTAGACATTCAATAGAAACCGTCACGTGATCTACGTCTTTTGGCAGTTTGCTGTGTTCGGGTTGATCAATAAAAAAAATGGGGGAAAAAGAGGTGATCAATGAATAAGTTACTTCTCTCACCTTTTATTGGATTTTTTAAGAGCAAACTAGGGACCAATTTAGCATAAACTTACATTGGAAATTAAGCTACCTACGAAAAAAAAAATTTTTCTATGGGTCAGGGAAAAAAAGTTTGTTTTTTTTCTAGACGTAGTAAGGAGTAAATGTAGCTCTTCGAGCTCCGTTAATGTGGTCTATACGCGTCGTACATAGCCAGCCAGTTGGGTCAGCTTAAAGACTGAAGAAACCTATGGTGACTGTTTGGGCGACAGCTTTAGTTAGCAGTTCCTAATTTGAAGGTTTAAGGGTAGCTAATACTTGTATTTTAGGCGCGTGATGATCATCAAAGTTTGAATGTTACCATCTCTGTTATCAATATTGGGTCTATGCTCTCTATTTTACCATTTCTAGACGAAATTCTGCGAATATAATTTGATTCGAGAATGGTGGTTATCTATCTTCGCTACTTTTCCCTGCATTACTTTTTGTTCAATGAGCCCGGGGTGCTGTAAATAGCGACCAGACAATATGGCCGACGTCCTCTCTCATGGATTGCCTCGTTTCCGCACGGATGTTAGGCCAAGCAAACAAACGTGTCCAGTCACAGTTATCTCCCCCTTTATCTTATTACATTACTAGTTGAACCAATTGTCACTGCCTGTTGACACGTGAAGGAAACGAATCATTTTCTGGGAACCTGAGTCTAGGTGAGAAAATTCAATCTTTAAATAACGCGAGGAAAAATTGTTTTGTCTTGAATAAACATTTGAACATTTGCTTTAGTGTGAAAGAAGAGTATACAATTTGTATATAAAATCGCACATCAAATAATCATATTCACATCATATCTCAGTTATTAAGCAATAGCATTAGCGTTACTGCAATAAACATCTCAATCATTTTTTAGGCCATATTATTTGTTGATATCACTATATATTCTGGCAATTTCTACCATAACCCTATCTCTCTATTGATAAGAATATTTAAACAACTTATATTTACTTCCAGTATATATACATGACCTCTCAGTCCCTTCTGTTCCTTTTTGGCAAATATACATTCGGGTCTAGTAATTCTATACCACGCATAATGTTGAATACTTTTATTGAATCCTTCTGAAGCCGCCTTTTTTTTTTGTAACAATGTCAACCTTACCTCCTTCAACCTATCCTCGTAACTTTTCAACTCTGGTACCGATTTAGTAGCTCGTCCAGCGACTTTCTCTAGTATATTCTTATTCTTTCCCATGTACGGTGACCAGGATATAAGACAGGTCCGGTTAGTCACTCAGTAGAAACCGTTACATTTGTTTCCCATTGGATGTCCCATAAGAGTTTCCTGGTACCAACATGCAAATATCGAATTGCCTGGGGGAAAGTTGCTTTTTTTTCATAGGCCTATCTTAACCCCAGAGGAAGGTACTCTAGACTATAAAGTACTCTAAGATCTTGGATGTGATCTCTGAATGAAGCGTATTAATCATACCTAAAATAAAATGATAGATAAACAGATATATCTAAACATATTATTAGTATATATGCAAATTCCTGTGCCGTTTGCTTGCTCATTGATCGCATTGATAAATTCATCTTCCAATTATGATATAGCAATGAAGATTACGTTAGAGAAACACTCAAGACTTTATGTCTGATCATACTTTAAAACAGCTTGAGTTGAGATGAGACTTTGAAAAAACTTTGAATTAGAATATTTGTATCATCAAAAATAAATTCCATAATGAAATAACTTTAGGCTCCATGGTATCTATCCATGCATAAATAACCCCATAATCTTTTACAAGTATATGCTGGATATATATATATATATATATATATATATATATATATATATATATATATATATATATATATATATATAAATACGTAATCAGAAAAATGCATTCCTGTATCGGTTCACTACGATAGACGAGCTTTCGGATTAGTAGTGATTTTAGTATATGAATTTTACCGGTACTTTCACTCTCCTCGAACGATTTCGACTGAATTATGGAAATAGAGTATCGTAGGGTTAGGCGCAGCTGTACTGTGGCGTTTTTACAGGAAAGCTGTGATGTAAGCTTACCGTGTCTCAGTATTGTGAGAGAAAAAAATGCAAACCTCCTCAAGAGGTCAAGAAGATCTCGACAAGCCACTCACAAAATATGTTGAGGTGAGGGTACTGAGAATTTCAAATTAGTTCTATTCAAAATGGGTTGTTTTCTTGGTGCATGTGTTTCCTCGACTCTCAAAAATACAGTAATTCCATGACATTGCAGATACAGGCTGATAGTATGCATCTTGTGAGGCTTGAAATCGGAATCGTCTCGCAATTTTGTTGGCTTTTGCAACCCTCCTGATGTCTTTTGATCAGATGAGCCACGACCAACCCAACTTTTTTTTCTCAGCACGCATAAACATATTACGTTTGAAATCTGGTATATCAACCATTGTTGATTCGCTGTTCGCAATTCCCCCGCGGAGCGTCGATAAGAGTCGTCTAGACATGTTATTTGGCAAAGGCATCACTCGATGGTGAACTTGGTAAAGAACTCGTCAGTCTCTTATAGTACGCTTACACGAATTGGTGGCCCTATCGACAGGGGTTCGGCAAGACGTTGAATATGAAATCTCGGATAAACACTATCAATTTTTCAGTTCTGACATGATAGAATCGAATAAGCTCTTTTGATTCGCGCAGACGCGTACGAATGAGAAAAACACAATCTATGCAGAATCTAAAGGTTCGCATTCTTTTATACATTTCATATGGTTTACTGCAAGTATCTATCATATTTTATTATGCGTTAAATATTCATAGTGGATATTTGCACTGGTTCGTAAACTAAATCTCAAAGGGAGGTAATAAATAAATATGATTTTTGCGGCTGACACTACTGCTACTAATGTCTTACAGAATAAACGAAAGCAGAAAACTTGAACATTTGAAAGAGTAATCTTATAGATTTAATTATAAAAGATGCAGTTTAGGATTAGGGTTAGTTTTAGGGTTAGGGTTAGGGTTAGTAGTGTCTTAGGTTGGGCTAGTATTGTTTTAGGGATAGAGATAGTATTGTTTGGGGGTTAGAGTTGGTATTGTTTTTAAGTTGGGGCTGCAAGTAACAACCTACTTTTTTCCATGGTTATAAAACTGTATATGTAGATATCTGAAGTGAAAGAGATAACAGAAAAGTGTTTATTCATTTTTTTATCGTTAGTTGCATAACAGACGATCTCATATTTTTACATCCCTCCAGTTGTCTTGCCAGCTGTGTTATTCTATTTGACATGAACTAATCCATTTTAAGTTTCAGTTTTTATAGCAGGAATCATAAAAAAGAGACAACAATATAACCATACGAAAATATAACTAAACATATTATTTTGCATACACGGCTCTTAGATGGAAAGCTGAGGGACCGTCCGCCAAAACTGTCAACATCAACATCGTCAACGTAAATGAAGATTTCTTCAGTTTTTAGATTGGTCTGACTGGCCGGCGAACCATTTTTTAAAAATCACTTCCCTTAATAGGTTTTAGTGAGGGGTCCAATTTGCAATGTAAGTTTTTTGCTAAATAAGTCCATTAGTTTATGTCCAGAAGCATTCATACTTGCTTTAGGAAAATTCAGACATTTCAAAGAACACAACCAAACGAAAGGCAATAGAAGTAATTAATTCATTGATCACCCCTTTTTCCAATGTCAGATGCCAGTCTTTATCTAGTCTGAAACAGCAGTTATTAGAGCAAAAAGCTATTCGTATCATTCATCAGACCCCAACAATAGACAGACCAGGGCGCATACCATACCGCTATAGTTGTCATGTAGTGAGTTCGAGCCTTCCTGGGAGTATTCTTGGTGTGCCCTAGTTTTCAGCCACACCAGCAGTTCATAAAGTTTGGTCTGCGAGATCTGCTGGGGACAGGAAAACCCTCTGGAAAAGATGAAGAGAAAAATATTATCAAAATTAAAGAAGAATATTAACAGCCACCAGAAAGGGCTACTTCGCCTCTTTCCAGCTACGTACAGAATTTCAAACCCCAAAATTATTTCGCGCTAGTTTGTCTACCAAAAAGAGCTTTAAAAAACGCTGAATTAATTAAAACAAGCAAAATTACGGAAAATGGCCGAAACACACCAAAGGTATGCTAAAAATGGTTGAAAAAATGCAACAAAAAAAAATGGCCAAAATGTTTGAGCTCACCTGCATTGATTTAGCACTTTTCACATTGCCAAAACATGAAACGCGCTGAATTTAGCGCAAAAATTCGCATTAACACCGTATGTTCAGCGGGGACAATAAAATCTAATCATGGTTATAGACTGGATGTTTTGACGGACACGAGAATCCATTTGTCTACCATAAAACGAGACTTCAAAGAGATTTATAAAAACATGAAACAGTGTCATTCATCCCATAGATTTTTCTTTCACTTCACTTCCTTTTTAGAATGGATATATTTTTCAAAATAAATATAGCTTCAGAAAACTTGTTATGGCTTATTTTTACTATAATCACCCCATCAAGATGAGGAAAAAACTATTCAGGGGTCTGCGCGTATTTTTGAAGATTCAGGGTTCACAACAGCTGCTGCGTTTCAAATCAACCGGGAAAGTTTTGACCAGAAAACTATGCGAACGGGCAAAGTTTCTATCAGTAATAATATGAGTTTTATGTAATAAATCAAATCCAAATGTGTTTCTCAATACTTTTGCAAAGTTACAATAAATAAAAAATACCAGAAGTGAAAGACAACAACGTCTATTACGAGTTGCGGTAACACTAATTACACTATGGCAATTCTCGTGTCTCGATGTTTTGCCGCGAAAGTAAAGACGCAAATATTCAATCATGCCCGTATTGCAACTCCCTTGTGGAGCAGACTGTCCCGTGTCCCCCACGGAGCAACGAGTGATTGAGAAAGGGGCCAGGTGCTCAGTCCGATCCTAGCTTGTCAAGATGATCTGTTAATCAGCGCTAGAAAATAGGCAGAGACAGTCACTGTATATGACCATATCGTTTTGGATATATCGACTCTCATGATAACTGAAGTTGAGCAACGTCTAGCCTGGTCATTGACTAGATGGGCAATTGTATGGGAATATTACAGTCATAAGCATATTTCACAACACGTGTAGTTTTGATATCATAACACGGGAGTCAAAAGAAGTCAGAAGTTCAATAAACAATGATAAAGTATCATATGTTATTACAGTCATAATGATCGATCATAAGAGTATGGTGGCCCCTAAGAAAGCTCACTCATATGTGTCCAGATCAATAGAGACCTTATCCACAAGCAAGGACCTGGAAGATATTAAAACTCCATCTCTCAAAGACTTTGCGAATACCCAATATCTCGAGTATATTGCACTTGTGTGCCGTGGACCCAATATCAATCTTACTGTTGAAACATTTCTTAGTTCCTGCACAAAGATATTACTGAGATCCATGGATGAAGATATCCCAGATCCTTGGTTATGTATTACCTGAACAAGACAAACGAGAAACACAATCGAGGGATGATTTCATCAGACTCTTGATTTGAATTTTTCAGCTGAAAAACTGATGTCTTATTTATATGAGGCCATTAAGAGGCTGATTCAGAAAGGTAAACACATAAGAGTGCTAACCTCGTACCATACGTTGCTTGCTGGTTTTATGGGACAAGATTGCTAACCGGAAGCCCAAGATGAAGTGCCACACGATGCTAAATTACCCTAATTAATGTACTTGAATATGGCTGTAGAATTAATCTGCCGAAACCATGAGGTAAGAACATCGACTCCGTTGCTCCCATGTTATGTGACATACGCGGCAATAAATCTATCTCCATTTCTCGAGCAAACCTTGGAGACGCCAATTTTTGTTTATTAAAGCTGTGTGTGTACCTAGCTTGGGTTTAAGCTAGTTCAACGTTCAAGATGGATTGCTTTATAGTGCTAAAGGGCTACAACTGCCCTACAATTTACCCATAGCTGGCGGGATAAACAGCTTCATATCTTTTCAAAGGCATCAGTGTAGAGTGAACGCAAATTGTCTCAGCTGTAGTTTGAACTCTGTTCGCCAAATCCTTTCTGCTAGCCGTTAACCCTTCACAACCTCCTACACACACGCGAGCATAGATATTCCTGTTACACTCAACGCACACGTATGAGCACACACATGCACATACTTACAGATACATACACATATACATGCACGAATGCACTCACAGATAGACAGATATACACACATACATACATACATACACAAATATGCATACATACGCCCTTATACATATGCACAAACACATACCCACGGAAACACATTTGCACAAATATATATGCACACACATAGACATACTTGCAAATGCACACACATATGTATAGACATGCACACATGCACATGCACACATACATACACCGATATGCATACACACGAATGCAAATACATACCCAAACGCACACACATGCAAACGCACAATACACACAAATAAGCACACACATACATATATTTACAGATACACACACATATACGCACAAATGCACACATATAAATACAGACATACACTTACTTAAATACACATACGCATTTTTCCGCATACACTAACAGATACATACATGTACAAGCACAAATGAAAAGACACAAAGATATACATACACATATACACGCGCACATGCATACACAAATAAATACGCACGTATACATACGCATGCACAAACACACACAACACACACATATGTATCTACATACACATACTTACCGATACAGAGATATATACGCCTACCGATACATATACAGACATACGCACATACATATACAGATATACGCTCAAACGTGTACATACACACTTACAAACACGCACATACACACATATAGACTCAAACGTATACATACACACTCATAGACACACTAATCTAGTTAGACAAGCAACTAATCTATATATCTATATCTACACGGCAAGGACTGAATGTTTCACCAAGATTGCGTACTGCCGGAAGGCATACGTGGAACCAGCAAAATTCGGCTTTGGCGACGAACGAAAAGGAATAACGAATAAATAAGTAAAATGGAGTTGTCCCCAGTCCCGTCTTTCCCTGTCCCCCAAATCCTCGTCTTACACGAGCCCCCTACAACCATCGACCCATGTCTAGCATTCAGCCACCGATTGATCAACTATGGGTCAAGGATTTGTTCACCTAAACCACTCTCCTTTCATCCAAAACAGTTATCCCCCCCTTGGGTGTCCCTCATATTTTATCTAGCGAGGACGCTTATTGGTTCGTTGATGATGATGATGATGCTGATTATTATTATTATTATTATTATTATTATTATTATTATTATTATTATTATTATTATTATTATTATTATTATTATTATTCTCCTTGTTTTTTTACTTGTAGCCTAATTTTCTGGCTAATCTTTCTTTCTTTCTTTCTTTCCTTCTTTCTTTCTTTTTTTCCTTTTTTTTCCCAGTAAATTAGCTACTTATAATCTTGATTTTCTCCTTCCTCTCTCTGTTTTCTTCTTCTCCGTTTTCTTTCTCATTTTCCTCTTTCTCTTTTTCCTTTCTCTCTTTCCTCCTCGCCTTCTTCCTTGTAAACTATCTCCCTACAAGCCCCCCCTCTCCCTCTCTCTCTCTCTCTCTCTCTCTCTCTCTCTCTCTCTCTCTCTCTCTCTTCCTTTTTTTTCATCTTCTTCGTTAGCTATGGTAATATAATCTTGAAATATTATTATTATTATTATTATTATTATTATTATTATTATTATTATTATTATTATTATTATTATTATTATTATTATTATTATCCCCCCCCCCCACCAATATGGCAGACTTTTATAGTGGCGGCATTGTGCCTATTACCTGCAAGCGTTTTTTTTTTTTTTTTTTGCAATAGGATATTTATGGCGCGCTTACGTTTGAGTTTTTGTTCGTCTGCTTGTCTCAATCTCTGACGACGGAGGTCATTACTCTGCCGTCGGACATATTCGCTTTACTGGTCAAGTGATTCCTACGTCATGTGATCTTTTTTTTATGATTTTGTTTGATGATAACCTTTTTTTTTTTTCCTTGTTGAAATTGTATGGTTTTGTTTTTTTTTTGTTTTTGTTTTGTTTTGTTTTTTTGTCTCTCAGATCTAAGCCTGACCAGGGTTCGGCCTTTGTATTCGTCTGGAGGTTCTTCTTCTTGTGCTTCGTGAAATATGGTGCCTTTTCTCCTTCATTTCATGCTTCTTTCTTCCTCTCTTGTCCTTCTGACTTCTTCCCTCTTCATTCCCAGAACAATAGTTCTTTCTCTTTCATTTTCATTTTTTTTCTCCTTTATTGATTCTTCTCTCTTCTTTTTTCTTCTTCTTCTTCTTCTTCTTCTTCTTCTTCTTCTTCTTCTTCTTCTTCTTCTTCTTCTTCTTCTTCTTCTTCTTCTTCTTCATTTCAATTGCAATCTTTGATATGAGGGTGATTTATCATTATTATTATTGTCATCATTATCATTATCATTATCATTATTATCATCATCATTATTATTATTATTATTATTATTATTATTATTATTATTATTATTATTATTATTAACTATAGTAAATGAATGATTTTCTCTTCTCCTTTCTCTTCCTTGTTCTCGTTCGCTACATACTTGTTTCTATGTTCACTTCTTCGTCCATCTTTTTTGTCGTTAAGTTCCAATTGGGCGTTCTTCGGAATCAGTTTTTCCCCCGTCAACTCTCCTGTCCTTTTGTCATCAACCACCCTATCTGCCTTTCCTCTATCCTTTCTCTTTCTAGAGGGGCCCACACATCTCTATCAGACACTTCTCGGTTGGTCAGTCGGTTGGTCGGTCGGTTTAACTTATGTTAACCAACAGGAATGAGAAGGAAGAGATATGATGTTATTGAGGGTGGGATGTCATTGATGCTATGATATGATGATGGATTGTACGAGTTGGGCAATTTTGCATTTGGAAGAAGCCATCGACGATTTTTATTGAAAATAATACTCGGAATATTTCCATGTTGCAATATTTTATAAGTATGAAAATCGACCGACTCAAATAATGAATACTTGTTCTCCTTGCTGCTCTCCTTGCTGCTCTCCCTCCAGCTCTTCCGCCTCTTCCACCTGTTACTACCACCACTGATGGTAGACGCACCATTGAACTTATGGTTTTTGTTTCCTTATAAATCAAATTCCTTTTCTGTTTATTATCGCCCATTTTTCCCTGGGTTGCAGAACATTCAGCCCCTACAATTCATCCTCAACAGTTCATAGCCAACAATTCATAGCCATGTACAATTCATCCCCAACAATCCATCCTCAACAATTTATAACCATATACAGCCACCCTTACAATTCATAGCCATGTACAATTCATCCTCAACTATTCATAGTCAACAATTCATCGCCGAGCAATTCATAGCCATGGATTACGGAACATTCCTCCCTTGTTTAACAATAATAATACCAACTATAGATTAATTCTAAAAATTCCTATATTACAATAAACTAAATTTCACTATTTTTTGTCAAATAGCAAAGGAATGTGAAGGAATAAACCGCTGTAAAGTAAGTTTGATAAAGAGTAAACAGAAGGAAATAAGTTCCAACGAAGAACATTTTTTTACTGTTTGAGGGTGAATTGTTAGAGATGAACTCGCCGGATACCTTTGACCCTAACAATTCTCTACTTTTATTTCTTCTTTTCCTTTAACTTCTTCTTCTTCTGATTATAGAAAATTCGTACTTAGCCTCACTTCCAGTCAGAGTAATCCAATTATTTTCCCATTCTTCCCCAATCTTATCTCTTACTCTTTCTACATCTTTCCTCAAAACTTATTTTCTGTCGTACATTTGCAACAAATTTTTCCCTCTCTTCTTTTTCATTCTCGCTCTTTTTTCCACAGATCTATCCGTCCATCCATTTTAGTGGTTCCCAAACTTATTTTCTCACGGAACCGTTATACGATTTTCAAAAAATCGTGTAGCCCATACATATATTTCAGTATCGTGAAACCCATAAATTAAACTATTTTAGAGAGAGGATTTATTTATATCAATTCATATAATTGTTGTGAAAAAAAATCTTTGAAGGCAGAACAATGTGAATTCTTCATTAAAAGACGCCTTATCTCACGGGACCCAAGAATTCTTTTCACAGAACCATAAGGTTCCTTGGGACCCACCAGGGGAAACATTGAATCTATCTACTCTAATCTCTCTCTATATATGTATATAGCTTGGCTTTGCAAACGGAGAATTTTGGATGGGGTTTCTACATCAGCAGGAATTTAGGCAGCCGGCCTGTGTGCAGAATAATACTCCAGCCTGTGTGATATTTTATATATTTGTTTTGGTAATTCAGGAAAAAGATGGTAAACCTGATAGACTGTCCTTATACATACATTGTATTAAAGGTTAGAACTGTTAAGTTTTCAAAAAAATTCAAACCAGATTGAATAATTGAAGAATACATTATTCAAATGCAAATGGGTAGTTTGTTTTCGTAATCTACAGGAGACAATATATTGCCGGTTGCTGATTAGTACGAGAGGCACGAAATGTTAACATTCACCGGGTATACGTCTTTGTTATTCATAGAACTTTTAAATATATTAGCAGCTCTATTTACTGTGTTGAATATTGATTACTGTGATTAAACATCTACAAGGGATAGACTTTGTTTTTGTTTGTTTTCTTTTGGAATTTTTGCAAATTGAGAATATATATATATATATATATATATATATATATATATATATATATATATATATATATATATATATATATATATAGTTCATAATGTCTTTAGTAATTTGTAAGATTACGAAAAAGAAAAAGAACTTTAGAAGTGTTCCTGATGATATTTAATCCCAGTGCTCAAATTTTACCGAAGTAACTAGATTTATTAATTGATTATTCACATTTATGGGGAAATTTTGTTCACCTTATAAATGTAATTAATAAGTATACTCGCCATCAAAGTCAATAATTAAACAACAATGGCGTCAAAATTATAAGACATGCTAAAAAAAATCTATCACAGAATAAATATGGCCAGAATAAATTCTCTTTATAACATCACTGGCGTTTTCCCCGGGGAAACATCTAGAAGACGTTTTCATTTGAGCCGTCAAAATAATGAAAAATGAAAAATGAAAAAAAAGATGCATTTTCAGAAAGCGTCCAGTGGAGTACTGATGCCAATTTTCAGGTCCGTATACAAAATGGTACGGCCAGGAGCACTGGAACACACAAGCAATCACAGAAACAAGCAAGCACACAAACGATTACGTGCACATATAAAAAAAGGATTGAGCCCTTCGCCATCTTTGATGGCTACGGTTGTTTAACATATATATATATATATTCTGATTTGACAATGATTATCTCTCAGTCTACTTTCATGTGACTGGTAATTTATTTTACACAACAAATATTTATTTTTCAGTATAACCTCCTCCCTTGTCTACGCACTTAATCCTGTAATTCAGTTGTTAATATACAGGGAAAATTTCACATCAAAGTTTAGTTGTTAAATACGTGTCAAGCCACGGAATCATTTACATGTAGGGGTAATCGGAGCTGGTTGGCGTGTTCTCACCTTCTTGGCTGTAACTGTGAAATTTATTCCCTAAAACACAAATATAACCAAAAGTTACAATGGAAAAGAGACTTCCTTTCAATGAGTTGTTCAGACCTAAGATATTTGTCACGTTAATTATATCATCATTTAAACATTTGGGAAAGGTTTGCCCACTTACCCTACCAGTGAGGTAATAGGTTCAATCTGATTGGGTATACTAGATCTCTTCATAGAAGGCAAATATATGATTAAGATAGTGTCATAGTTAAGAAATATATAAGATTTTAAACCCGATAAAAGGATGAGTAAAAAGTAATATTTTAGAAATATAACGACCACCTGGTGGAATCATAAGAGACAGGAGCTCAAAGATGCATTCTGATAAGATGAAAGACAGAAAAAAGAACAATAATAAAAGAATGATTTGTTTGAAGTTTATTTTGTTATTTTGCTGGCCTTTTGTTTTTCCTCTGCCTCAATTGAATACAGTTTCGAAGGATCAAGTAGACCCACTTATAATGGACCAGCCGACCCCAAACATATGGTTTTATTTACATTCTATCCCAAGAAGTTCGGACAGAAACTGCTTGAAATATAGTATATATACTGTTTATTACCACTTCACATAAACAGAGACTATGCTATTATCAACCATACGTTACAGCATGAACTAGGCACTCAAAGTGAAAATGTTACTTACCAGGATGAAAGAACGTTCTCGTGCTTGCAACACGTATGACTAAAACAAAAACGGCGGGTTTTCTGTCCAAAATGAGGTTAACAGTGGCGCCATCAAGTGGTGGAAACAAAAACTGAAGCGAAGGATTGAACTTGTCCCTCCGTCTAACTAGCCACACTCTCCCCTATAGTACCATAAAAGCTGTCAAAAATGACGGGTCCCGTCATCAAATATTAAATATTGAATAATCAAAGTTATAGATTTAATTGATGAATACTTGATATTAGATTAATAAAATTAGTTATTAAATCAATAAATATCTGTTAATTGTAGCCCATTGAATTGCTTTCAAACCATCCGCGATCTATTTCACCAAGTCAAAGGGATCTGTGATTACTGGTGACAAGAAACAAAAGATCGTTTTTTTACAGAGTTTTTACTGTATTGAGTGATAACATAAATAGTTATGCTTTTCAGCAAAATGGTAATTTACTTTTACATTGTTTGAGTTGGGGTTGCCATGCCGGTGGAGGAGGTAAGTCTGTTGCTTCACTGTAAATTTGATCCTGCTGCTTTTAACTATCATTCTTCCCCCTTGTCCCATTGATCGACAAACAAACCAACAAAATTGATGATAGCGGCTTCCATATTGTAAGATTATATATATGTGTGTGTGTGTGTGTGCGTGCGCACGCTTGTTTGTGTGTAGAGTATAACTGGGCGGCAATCTTTCATTTAAACACACATTGTTAAAAATAACAAATTCTGTCTACTTATATTTTTTGTTAATTTTTCTAGTTCGTGTATAAACCTTTTATTAATGTCATCGAATTTTTTTTTCAAAACGTCCCAAAGTTGGTAGTTCTAGATCTTTCGACCATCATTTAAATAGATCTTTTCATGATTATGTTAGTTCAAAACCATCACTTGAAATATAAACAGAAAACTATAATGAAAAAAAAAGACTAATATTAACTACTCTTTAAATACCACTCTCACAATTTCTTGATAATGACTGATGATGGTCGAAAGATCTATAACTACATCCAACTTCGGAATGTTTTTTTAAAAAAACTTTGATGACATTAATAAAAGGTTTCTACGGGATCTAAAAAAATTAAATAGACAGTTTTGGTTATTTTTAACAATGTAAGTTTAAAGACACATACACCCCCACACACACACATATATATATATATATATATATATATATATATATATATATATATATATATATATATATATATATATAAATAATTGATTTTTTTTGTTTGTCTTTCTTGTATATTATTCTGCAACATTCTGTTTCATTCCTTGACGGTAATTATTCAACAAGATATTGTTGGTAATTTTCTCGTTGAATTCTGATTTTTATTCATTGTTTGTTTCTTTCAATATCCACTTCATTATGTCATATCATTTATATTTTGCTTTATATTTATCTCGTTCACTTTCTCGGGGTTTTCAGCCTCTGATACTTCACTCGTTTTTTATATTTTGTTTCTCAAATTTTTGACTTTTGCATTATTGTTTTGTTTTTTGTTTTTTAGCTTTGCTTTCTATTGACCTGCTTCTTCTAGTCATTAAATTTGTTGTTCTGATTTTTCATTTATATATATATATGTATATATATATATATATATATATATATATATATATATATATATAATGTGTACTCTAGAGGGTGTGACAGACTCGGGAGTGAAGTTTTGGGTGGTAAGATTTATTAATCCTTATATGTCAATTGTCCATACATGTTTCGGGATTCTTCCCATCATCAGTGGTGTGTGCTGTGTGAGTGCGTATTAAAATGTACCATGTGGAACCAGAGTCCACTGCCAGGGGCTATGCATTGTGGGTAAGTTTTGTTGTCAGGGCTATATATATATATATATATATATATATATATATATATATATATATATATATATATATATATATATATGTGTGTGTGTGTGTGTGTGTGTGTGTGTGTGTGTATATATATATATATATATATATATATATATGTATATATATATACATATATGCGTGTGTGTGTGTGTGTGTGTGTGTGTGTACTTACTGCTGTTCCTACATAAGTACCTATCTATTCACCTCTGTCCAATTCTATCTTTTTCTTCTGTTCCTTCTATTTGTTTTATTAACTTCATGTTTTTTTCTTCATTCCAGCATATTTTAGAGCTCTATTCCCCTAATTCACCTCCATTCTCTTTCTCTCCCCCTCTCTCTGCATATATATATATATATATATATATATATATATATATATATATATATATATATATATATATATATATATATCAGTGGCATATGGTGCTTTGTATCTTGGGTGTACTGTGTGCATATATGTGAGGTCTGGATTCATAGAGACACAAATATATTTTAGTGTCCGTAAAAAAAACCATGAGCAGTAAAAGCCTTTCTGGTACAATGTAAGAAAGGTGGTCCCGATTGTAAATTATAAAGTTTCACACCCTTGCTCATTCGATGTTATGAACGGCGAATATTAAAAAACAAATTAGAGAATTAATGGAATAAAAACAAAATTTGGATTTGACTCTTTTATCCGCTGATAATACTGTTTAATCCAAATTCTGTTTACATCGATTCCCCAATTTCTACATTCGGGACCACCTTCCCTACATTGTGCCAAAAAGACTTCAATTGTCCATTGCTTTTTACAGACACTAAAACATTTTTACGTTGTTGTGTATCTGCAGGACATAATATCTGTAGCACACATCACACCCAAGATACAAAGCACCATACGCCATTGATATATATATGTGTGTGTGTGTGTGTGTGTGTGTACATGAGTATTGCTCCCTATCTATGACCGTCTTTTCCTTTAACCTATTGAAGTATTTTCCGTCTTAGAGACCGTCAACCAAAACTGTCAACATAGGTTTCTTCAGTTTTCAAATCAGTCTGGCTAGCTGGCTGGCTAGCTGGTTGGCTGGCTATGCATATTTGTACCACGTGCACTGGCTTTTCCAATGAAGCTAAAGGGATGAAAATTAAAACATTTACAGCTTATTATAGCAACAAAAATGTTTTTGTTTTTTTCTTATTCTCATCCTAGATAGGTTTTTATTCGGTTCAATTTGCAATGTAACTTTATGCTAAATTGACCCCCTAGTCTTCACCCGCTTGTTTTTGCTTTTTTGTTGTTGTTTTTTTTTGGGGGGGAGGGGGTTGTTTTTTTGAAACTCGGACTTTTTTTGATCAACAAAATGCAAGAGAAACAACTTATTCATTGATCATCTTTTTTCGATGTTTTAATTGATCAGCCATAACATGGTATGCTGTCAAAAGAGGCTGGTAACATGACAGTTTCTATTTAGTAACTAACCAGACCTCTTTTCCTTCAATCTACTTTCTCTTTGTTGGCCCCTGGTGAATGGTTAACACGACCACGAAAGAATCTAACAAAGGAAATAACTGGGAGGTGAAAGAAAGGAAGTGGGGGAATAAAAGGGAAGACGAAGAAGAAAGACAGAAAGAAAGAAAGAAAGAAAGAAAGAAAGGGAGGAAGGAAAGGACAGAAGGAAGACAGATAAATGGGAAGAAAGATAAACAAAATAGAAAGAAAGAGAAAAGAAAGGAAGAATTCATGAATGAACGAAAAACAAAAAGAAGAATGAAAAATAGCATTCAGAAAGAAAAAAGAGAAATGAAAGAAAGAAAGCAAAAGACAAAGAAAACGTTAAAAAAAGAATGAAAAGAAGAAACAAACAAACAGTGAAAGAATGAAACGAAGAAAGACAGACAAATTCGAAGAAAGAAAGAAAGAAAGAAAAAAAGAAAGAAAGAAAGAAAGAAAGAAAGAAAAAGGGATGAAGGAAGGAAGAATCAGTGAATGAACCAAACAACGAAACAAAGAAAGACAGAAAGAAAAGAAAACTGATTGAAAGTAAGAAGGAAAAGAAGGAAGGGAGAAAGGAAGGGGGAAGAAATGTTGAATGAATGAAAGATCTAAATGAAGAATGCAAGTATAACATTTAGAAAGAATGAAACGAATAGAAAAATAAAGAAAAATAACATAACAGAGAAAGAAAATAACGTTGAGAAAAAAACGGAAGAAAGAAAGGAAGATAGAAAGAAAGAAGGGAGGAAAAGAGGAAAAAGCCAAAAAATAACATCAAGAAAGAAAGAAAGAACGAGACACAGAAGCAAAAACAGGAAAATAACATTAAAAAGAAAGAGAGAAACTACAGACGAAAAAGAAATAAATACATAAAGAAGAAGAAAAAATGTCAGAAGAGACGAAAAAAGACAGACAAAAGGAAATTCTAGAAAAAAAGAAAAAAAGCCGACAAGACAAAGAAATCGACTACATAGTCTGTGTTTAGTCGTCTAGGATGGTTGTTTATAGAAATTGTCTCTTTTCACCCCCGTGTCTTCCTGGCTTGCCAACCCGACCCCCCGACCCTTGTGCCAATCCTCAAGTGTCATTTGTGTGTAGAGCGCTCTTCGGGCCATCCTCTATATATAGCCGCTAGTTGTGTGTCTAGAGACATTCAACAGCATTCATCCAAAATTGAAGGCTCACTCCATACTAACAACAAATATAAATAAAACATCTCGCTCATATTGAAGAGAGAGTAGAGATTAATTTTCAGACACTCAACAGTGGTTTTTATCTGGAGGCGAAAAGACAGAAATAGGCCTAGAACTGAAAACGAAGTTGCTAAAACTTTTCTGCGATTTTTTTTTTTTTTTTTATCGGCCATTTTTTTTTTATTGATAAGGAAAATCCGATAAAAGAGAATTAGTCCCTCAACCTGTTACGAGATTTCTTTAGATCTCGGGGAAACGTGATTTTGATTAGTAATCTCTAAACTCTTCCGAGTTAGAAAACCGGGACTCTACCCAAAGGGCTCAAAGTTCGGTTAATCAAGATGCAAACAGAAAACGGTTCGTTGTACCTCTGCCAACGGAGTTGGGAGAGGTATTTTTATTCACCCCTGTCTGTCCTTATGTCCGTCTGTTTGTCTACACTATGTTAGAAACCGTCAACCATAACTGTCAACCGAAATTGTCAGCATGGGTTTCTTCAGTTCTTTAGCTGGTTTGGCTGAATATGTATGAAAGATTCGTGCATAGAGGCCGCTCTAATGGAGTTAAAGGGCTGACAATCTAAACATTTACTCCTTATTATGTCTACAAAAACGATCAGCATGGTTTCTTTTTCTATTTGCCCCCAAATAGCAGCGGTTGGGTTCCAATTTACAATGTGAGTGTATGCTAAATTGGTCCTTTGGCTTGTGCCATGCTTGTTTGTTTTTTGTTTTTCAAACTTTGGACTGTTTAGCAATCACTGCCCGACAAAAGGTGTCAGAAGATAAATATCCATTGACCACACGTTTTTCCTATTTTCCAATTGATCACCCTCAACATGGTCTACAGCTAAAAAAGCATTGGACCTTGATGGTTTCTATTGAGTGACTAACAATGCCTGTCTCTATCAATACTCAATTGATCTCAATAAAATTTGTGGAAGAATCTGTCATGGGAAGGAGGTCTTGAATTTTCGGGTGGATCCCAGAATTCGTCTTTCACGGATATTTTTATTATCCTGCAGTAAAATAGGTAAAAAAACGATCTGTAAAAAAAAAGCATAAATTTAAATTTCGAGGGAAGGAATTCAATATTCGAACATATTTCGAGAAATACGTTTCCTCCTTTTTTTATCATTATTATCTTTATAATTATTCATACACTTTTTGGCCAGTGTTCGGTGTCGGCAGAGGAATGTGCTCTTCTGAGCGATTTCTACTTTTTGTACGTTCTGGAAATCAAAGAATTATAAATTGTTACATTACCAAGGTGTATCAAAAGCATATCCATTCATACAGACCTCCTCAGTCCTGTGTTCTTTTGATAATTTATGTAATGCTCAACATAGAGTATCACTCAATGATCCTTGCTCTCCTGAAAGTTTCCAATCGCTGGTGGTCAGACTTGTCTCTGCCTCGCATTCTCAGGCTCCGACATCGACCATGATGGTCGTCCACTTCTGGGGTAGTATCCCAAGGGACAATTCACCAGCCCTAAAATGTTTCAACCACGGTTAAGCTCTAAGGTGAGATATTGATCATCCCTTTTTTTATCCACATTTAGTTGACTGTCCCTAACACGGTATGCTGCCAAAAGAAACGTCGGTCAAAAGACGGTTTCTTTTGAGTGACTAACCAGACGTGTTTGTCATCTGTTTGTCATCTGTAAACACTGTCTGTTTACCGTCTACGACATCGACAATTTGGTTAAGACTTGGTTAATTGAATATCACCAAATTCTATTGTTGAGATTATTGCATTTTCGTTTCGCTAATTGGATTATTATACAAGGATGATTAACTGAATACATTAATTGGCTAATTGTGCATAGAAAACAATTTCTTATCTGGAAATGGGAAACTTTTTTTGCTTTTTTTCTTTTATCGAGCGACTGGCTAAATACATACATACATACATACATACATACATACATACATACATACATACATACATAATGAACGCACTTTGATAGATAGATAGATAGATAGATAGATAGATAGATAGATAGATAGATAGATAGATCTGGTCAGACTGAGATAGATAGATGGGCATGAACATACTGATAGATAGATAGATAGATAGATAGATAGATAGATAGATAGATAGATAGAACTGGTCAGACTGAGATAGTTAGATGGGCATGAACATACTGATAGATAGATAGATAGATAGATAGATAGATAGATACATACATACATACATACATACATACATACATACATACATACATACATACATACATATCGATATCTAAGGAGTAAGCCAAGCATAAGTCGCGCTTATCTGGATTCATTTTTATTCAATGAAGCCTTGTCACCTGTAATCAATTATAAAACGTTGACCAAAACTGTCAACATATGTTTCTTCGAGTTTTTTCATGTAATTCCGGCTGGCTGGCTGGCTGGCTGACTGGCTGGCTATTTATATGTGTGTCACGCGTACAGGTCTTGCAAGTGGAGGTAGAGGGCTGAAATTTTGAACTTCTACTGATAATGTCTGGAAATGCTCGAAATCCTCCCCCAGATAAGTTTTCCAGTGGTGATGTTGGTGGGGAATCACACAGTAAATCCAAGCTAAAGTCCGGTAGCGTTCACGCCTGATTTATTTTTGGAAATTCGAATTTTTTCAGTGATCACCGTACAACAAAAAGTGAGAGAAGTAACTTATTCATTGATCCCCCTTTATTTCATTTTTTTTTTTTTACAAAATTTGCTGTAATCAGCGGGAGCGTAGTAAACCGAAAGAGGGGGAGTAAAGAAAAAGTGTTTAATTGATTACCCCTAACACGGCATGCTGCTAAATGTCGTTAATTATGTAACTAATCAGAACATGTACTTAATAAGTTTTCTTATTTTTAATTGGTTCTGCGGTAAACCTTTCTGATTATTTCTTTTTTTTTTTTTTTTTTTTTGCTTTATACTTTTGTCAGCTCTAGTGGTAAGGAGCTACGACTCAAATTTAAGTGAAAACACCTGATCACGCATTACTAACTTGTTTGGGATGTTTGGAATTTTTTTTTTTTTTTTTTTTGTGCAATCACTTATCAAACAAGCCTGACTGCTACGGGGTCAAACCCCTCCCTTCTATTCCAACTGGCGATGATTACTGCAGCTTACGTACAAATGATAAGATAAATTCGTAGGTAAGTGAGATTTGTCAGTTTGGCTCAGTTGATAAAAGAGCCGCCTGACAATCACTTCGGCTGTTATTTCAATTCACGGTAGGAAAATGTAGATCTCATGTATTCGGTTTGCTCTAACGTACCAGGATAGATAAATAGTGAAGTGCTCGCTCCCCTGAATTTTGCGTGGATTGTTTTTGTTACGGAGAAGGGGAGTTAAAATCAACTTGAGGTGGAGTTTGACAAAAAAATAACGTTCCACCCAGACCCTACCCTTCTAAAAGTCCTGGATCCGCATCAAATACTGCTCACACACCAGATCGTCCTTAATTACCGGCCAGTTCGTAACCGATATGTAAGTTTAATTCACTCTGCTACACACGATCAATTAAAAAGGAAACGATTCGAATCAATGCTTGTTGTAGATTAAAAGATGGTTGCCAATGTAAGTGGATGGGTTGTGGATGGGGGTGCATCCGTGGCACGAACCAATGCTTGTCCACTGAGTCAGGCAGGGGTCAAGTAGAGGTCAGCTGAAAGTTATTAATGTGCGACTAATACGATCAGTTCGAATTCCGAGAAAGCACTCCATATAAGGATTGAGTGATAGACGAACAGATGGACCAATGGCATGCGATTCTGATTGGTGGGTTGCTGGGAGGGGAGTAGAGAAAGGTAGACCGGAATATTGGACGTGCTTTTATGGATAACAGGAACCATAAGTTCAACGATGCGTCCACCATCCTTACGTCCATATCTGTGATTTCTGATTTTGAAAGGATTCTTAACGAAGTAGTTGTAGAAAGAGTAGGAGGAGGATAGTGAGGATGGTTCATCCAAAAACCTAGCTATTAGAAAAATAATTAGTGAGTTTACATTAGAGTAAGCATACACTTTTTATCAAAAATATGGAGTCATAGTGTGTGTTTATTTTATTTGATGTGATCTTTAAATGAGTATATAGAACATTTTAGCTATAAAAGAAGCTGGAAATTGAAAAGTTCAGCCGATTTCAGCCATTTTTGCAGACAGTTGTAGCTATTAATAAGAAATGATACTTGGCAATACTGTAAAAAAAAAAACGTTTATTACGTCATCTATTGACCAGAATAGATGTTCTTTTAATTATGTCAAACCTTTTTATGACATCACTCCTCTTATGAGATAATTGTAGCTGGTGAAAAAATACAAATTTCACTGTCGATCAACGTAATAGGGACAGACCGACTGCAAAGCGAGGAATAGAAATATGCGAACCCATGAAAGACAATATCTAGAGAGAGACAGACTAAGGAAATTAAATAAGACGGTGCATAACAATTAGTTGGAAAGCATTTAGTATAAATAGAGACATACAGAAAAGTAAATTGCCAATATGCTTAAAACGTAAAGTATACAATTGATTCATGACACCAGCTTTGACGTACAGGTGTGAAAGCAGGAAACTTACAAAACTATCCTAAAATAAACTCAGAATAGCACAGAGAGCAATGGAAAGAATAAAAATGGAGACGGGCAGGCCACATAGCGAGAAGAAAGGACAATAGATGGAGCAAAAAGCTAACCGATTGCTGCCCGTGGAGCAGTAAACGTGATAGAAAAAAAACGGACTCAAGATGGATACATGAGATAGAAAAAAATTATCGGTAAGACATGACAGAGGTTAGCGTAATCATGCTCGTTATGGGAGATATGAGAGGTCTTTGTCCAGCAGTTGACTTGTGTCAGCAGACTCAAACCAACGATTTTGTATCAATGAAATAAATCGAACATTATTGAGTGAAAATTTGAGATGATGATATTATTATTAGAAAGAAGAAAAAAGACTGGTTCGAAATTTTAAAAAATACGATATTACAAAATTGAAAATTTCGATGTATTGAATATCTTTGTCAGTCAGAATCCAAAGTCCCAGAGTAATTTGTGGCTTCTATTTTCCAGGTCTTTAACAGCGCATTCCGAAAAGAAAAATGAAATAGAATTCAAACGTCACACGGAGTCTCGAGCCCTCCTCGAGCCCTTTCACAGTCTGCACCAATACTGTGAATTGCAGTTTCACACCTGTTGTCCGGTGGTTATCGCTGAAGGCTGAGTGATAGTACGTCTCCTCATGTCTCCAGCTCATTTCTAATATCGTCCTCACCTGCCGTAGTTTACACCGTCTCCATCATGCTTTTTTTCTCTTGGCTGTTAGGTCATTGCTAACAACTGGGCTCGTATATTTCATATTTCCAGTACCTTCATCGGTACTCGTGCAGTCCCCAGTAGTAATGTTGTCTGTATAAACTCAATACCCCCTTTTACCCCTTACTTCTCCAATTTCGTTTACAGTTTATTTGTTACTATTACTGGTACTACCCTGACTTTCATATTCCTCACCGTTTTCGATTCTCTTGCCAGGTCCTGGTATTTCCCAAGTGTTTATTATTCGACAGGTTCTCCTTTTCTTGTCCACGATTACTAGGTCTGGCCTGTTCGCTTGGGTGGGGGTGGTCAGTTTTAATGTCAAAGTCCCAGAATAATTTGTGGCTTCTATTTTCCAGGGCTGTCTCCCGTTTGTGCTGATACCACTTTTCCGCATGGTTGAATCCCATTCGTTTACTCAGTTCCCAGTGTATCTCTGTTGCTACTCAATCGTGTCTGTGTTTATACTCCCTCTTGACAAGTTGACTACATTCACTAGTTATGTGGTTTACTGTCTCGTCTCTTTCCCAACATAGGTGGCACTTGCTGTACGTCTGTGTTCTGTCAATTTTTGTTTGGGTATTATCTGTTCGGATGCATTTGTTTTGAGCTGCTATGATGAGCAATTCTTTTTCTCTCTTCAGGTTTCCTTTTCGTTGCCATGTCCATAATCTCTCGCCTGCCACATCCTGTACCTGTCTTTTAAATTCTCCGTATAGTTTTTTCTGTTCCCATTTTTCTTTCCTTGTTTGCTGTACTGCTCCATTTTCTACTTTTTTGTTGTTCGTTCTACTGCTTTGGGCACACTTTATGTTGTCTTCACATTATGGACCAACAATGCCAAAATCTTGTACCAGTACTTTTTTTTAGATAATTTTAGATTGAAGATTTTTTTCTTAGATAATTCCACATAAAAGATCTATTTTTAAGATAATTTGAGATAAGAGATCTATTTTTCTTAGATAATTCTAGATAAAAGCTCTATTTTAGATGATTTCAGATCGAAGATTTATTTTTTGATAATTTTAGATGGAAGGTCTATTTTTTAGATAATTTCAGATAAGAGATCTCTTATTTCAGATAATTTTTCTGATAATTGGTTCTTGTACATACTAGGGCTCCGGCGAATCATTTATGCAAGGTACAGATATCATATCCTTTTCTGTTCAGAATGATGGTAAAACCTAAACAATTTTAAATGTCTACTGGGACAAATATGTCCCGGGATAAATGTCTAATAAGACAAATGTATTCAATCGTTATTTTTGTCCTTCAAAATACGGAAGATTCAGGCATCAAGGACCTTAATAGGTTAGTCTCGAAAGTGTTAACGCTATCGACACGAATGTCCTCTCCTCACGGTAGATGATATTGATCTTGTGTAAGTTTTTTTCATTTATTCATATATAAATTTATTACGAGTTCTGCTCGTATAATCAAGTACAAGCATTATTTTAACACGACACGCAAATGATTTTCCACTGTTCAGTTACGGTATTAGAACTTTGAACTGGACGTCTGCTTTCATACAAATCATCGGGAGGTTCCAAAATTGATAATTCTTGGATGCGTGTCCCAGAGCCAGAAACGCTGCCTTTGATGTCTACTTCTTCATTGTTATTACTTTACAATAGGTAAAAATTCATATATTTATCATTACATAAATACACACAAGTCTACGTGTGAGAGAGAGGGGGAGAGGGAGAGAGAGACAGAGGGAGAGAGGGATGAAAAAAAACAAAAAAAAACATTAGCAACGTAAAAATAGATGAACACGGTCACCAGTGAAGCATGCTGGGAACTACAAATCAATTGAAGTGTCACGCCATGTTGGTTTCCACAACTACATTTATACTATAAAAATTGGATTTTGGGTAATGGTTAGAAGTAATGATACCATTTTTTATGCATTTATATACATATTTACTCCTTTTTTTTTCAACCAGACAATATATATCAGAACTTTTGTGTCATTTCTGGACCTCTTATTCCATAAAATACATTTAAAAAGTCTCTCCGTGGAATACACTGTTAGCTGAGCCTGAACCAATCAGATTTCGCGATCTTCTGAATCCCCAGAGACTTCCAGTAATTACTGCCTATTAAGATGTGACATTCCAGTCACTGCGGATTAGTGTTACTCGTTTTTATAACGTTTATGATTTTTTTTCTCCTATCTTTTTATCATTAATTTCTTTTATTTTTATTTATTTTCCCATGAACTATATTTTCCTTTCTTTCTGTCTGTGTATCTCTACGCGGAAGCTGCATATATCCTTACGGACCAATGAAATTTGAAAAAAAAAAAAAGAAGTGCGTACAGCTAACAGACGTTACTGACTGACATCATGACCTCGTGACTTTTAAGTTCATGTTGCGTATGGGAGGCGCTCTCTCTCTCTCTCTCTCTCTCTCTCTCTCTCTCTCTCTCTCTCTCTCTCTCTCGTTTTTTTTTCTTATTAGCTTTTTTTTTTTTTTCCAATTTTTCAGCCGTCCATATTTTTTGTTAGCAACCGGACGAAATAGGTCTGATTTAATTTTGAATAGAGCATGACTGTATCCGAACCAAAATGTCGGATGAAATCTTTATTAAAAAAAAGGGGGGGGATAAAACAGCAAAAAAAGACCGGTCTGGTTAGTCATTCACCAGAAACCGTCACCTGACCGATATCCTTTGTGCAGTATGCCGTGTCGGGGTGATCAATTGAAAGATTGGAAAAAAGGAGTGGTCCGTGAATAAGTTGCTTCTCTCGCATTTTGTTGGGCAGTGATTTCTGGAAAAATGTCTGGATTTTGTTGGACACAAGCTGAGGGACTATTTTAGCATAAACACACATTGCAAATTGAAACCCTACTAAAAGAATGTTGGGGTTCAAAAACAAGCAAATCGTTTTTTCTCTAGATGTAATAAGGAATAAATGTTCAAGTTTCCAGCCCTCTAGCTCCATTGGCAAGACCTGTACGAGTGGCACAGATAAATAGAGGGCCAATCAGCCAGCCAGAACATACAATTTTTAAGATTGAAGATACCAATGTTGACAGTCTCGATTGACTGTTTCTGTAAGAAAGAAAAGCGGAAATTGAGGGGAAAAAATGATGTTTTTTTAAATTACAAATTTTAGAATGAATTTTTTTTCAACTGAAAACAGGAAAAACCAAAGTTGAATAAAAATCAAACTAAATAATCAAAAATGGAATTCAGTCTTAGACGCTAAAAGAAGATTTTCACATCGGAATTTTTTCAACTATTCATAATTTGTTTAAAACATCGATTGAGCAAATCTTTTGGGGCCTAATGGATAACGATATTGACTAAAGAAACGGCGAACCGGGTGCAAAATCCGACTGAGACAGTTTATGATAACTTCGCACAAATGAATCCATCTTTTCCCCCTTCCAGTTATAGATAATCAGTAGGATAGCCTGTGCTCTTTATTTTTAGCTGGCAACCATTCTATGAGACGGACAACTCTGAACCGAAATTGTTGAACCCCTTGTCCAGCGTAGCATGAAGCAGGCAATGGACAGAGTAGGAAACGTGTTCCCGGGATGTATGGTTAACTGTACTTTGGTGAAGCTTCGATGGGTCTAGCAAGTAGGAAGTAGAATACACTTCAAATACAAATGGGAGATCTTTTTTTTTTTTTAAAGGGACCGTTGACATTTGTTGGAGATCATCATCATCATTAGCTTTTTAGCACTTGTTGTTGGACATAAACCTCCTCCAAGATTCACCAGACCTCTCTATCATGGACATCGTGGAACCAGTACTCTCTGGATTTGTCAAGCTCGTCACGTCATTATACTTGCTATTGGCTACAATTTTGCATATTGTTTCTAGGGATCCATGTTGTGAGTCGTGATGTTCGATGGTTGTCTATCATTCTTGCAATATGTCCAGCCCATTGCCATGAGTTTCGCTAAGAGTTTCCATAGTGTCTCGGACTCCTATCTTTTCTTTGATTGAGTGTGTTGTCTTATAATTTCTCCATGTGAGATTGGGCATGTTTCTCTCCTGTGCACGTTGCATGGTTCTCAGTTTGCAGGTCAATCTTTTCGTTAGCTTCCATATTTTAGCTCCATAGGTGACAGTCGATCAACTGACAGCAAATACATCCGATACCCCAGCACTCTACTTAGTAATCTCGCTGATTTTACAAGAAAAAGAACAACAAGAACAATCCTCACCAAAATTAGTAGCATAAACTGTAAATTCCACATTCCCCTACCATGATTTGAACTCACGACTCACTGGTTACCTGTAGGCTGTCTTACTGATCGAACTTGATTAACAACATTGACAAAAAATTATCATATGGATATTCTAATAAATAAATACATGTGGACAAAAATCCGTATATATGTTATATTTCCATTCATTTATCATATACACTATAGAAATGATCTTCAGTCGGTATAGAAGTTGACAAAGAGCTTAATGCTGCAACAGCCAGACTTTTCAGTAATGCTGTCGTTTGAATGGTTTTAATCACTCCTCAATTTTCCAATTTTCTGCGAACGTTCAATAATGGCACAATTCTCCTACTTATAATAATGGTACAACTGCCATTGTCTTATTCCTGATAAAGTTATAACTGTCACCGTCCTACTCATAATGATGACACAACTGCCATTGTGTTACTCCACCATTTCGTCAGTTTCCTAAGTCCAGATATACTGCTAGCTCTCATTCTCTTTCAGCTTCATTTTGTTCGAGGAAAGCAATATCCAATTTTCGATAAATCTTCTGTTTGTTTTTGTTTTGTTTTTTTGTTTTTTTTTGTTTTGATTTTTGTTGGTTTTTTTTTTGTTTTTGTTTTTTTTTTTCTCAATTGAATCTGGTCCTTGAGCTTGGATCGGATAATCTATCTAGAATTTTATAGTTCCATCGACTATGACATTCCTGATTGGTACATATACCATTGGTTTGACTGGTCAAATCTCAGTCGCTTGCATAATTCCCAGTAGGTCACAGTTCCCGCCTGTTTTTTGCCCTTTTTTCTGGCCAAATCGCTACCTTCATTTATTTGACAATGTCATCTTTTTCTCTGTGCAGACGTTGTTCACAATTCTGCTGCCTTTGCGTAACTTAGTCAAAGTTCTAATAAGCCTGTTCTAGGGAGATGCGGAGTCACCGAACGGGTGACTGCATCGAGCTTTGGTTTGGACAGTTTGTGTTCACTTCGTACTAATGTCTTTTTGAAATGCATGAATCCGTATCTCCCTGTAACTATTGGTGAATTAGAGCAGAATGATGCGAATGACGCCACTTGCCACCTCTAAGTCTAATTCATACATTGCAAACAAACCAAGCAAGTAGTAATGGGATATGTGGAGACAATGAAGGAATGACTGAAGTCGTAGCCAGCATAAGGACAATTTCTTTTTACACTTATTCTTGTTATTGATAATGATTCTGTTTAGCTCTTGAAATGTCCTCTGCACAGCCGCATTGCCATTTTGCCTGTGATTCCTTTTGTTTCTTTTCCCATTTTGGGGGATTCTTGTTTTGGATAGTTTTGATCCAACATTTGTCCAGTTAAGCTGTAACTTTTGTCTTTCGAAATCAGTCTTTCATATCTTCTCTCCCCAGCTATGGGAAAATATCATGGTTGGCAACCAGTCTAGGAGACGGCCAGCACTGATTCAATAACCAAGTCCGAAATATATTTGATATCAGTTAGTCTCCTTTTCTTTGTACGTCAAGTCTGTCATCATCGTCTCTCCGGAGTAAAAATGCATCGCCATTTTCTTGACCTTCCAATTCGAATCTCTCAGTTCTTCTTTCGTCCAGTCGAGGAAAGGCTCCGAATATCATACCGTGGATACTGCCCTTCGATAGCCAAGTCAACACTATCTTCGATGTTAGCTTGTCCCTTCAACTTTCTTTTCTGTCATCATTGTCTCTCCGGAGTTAGACTTTATGCATGGTCATCAATTTTTCAGTTCTCTGATTCGAATTTCTCCATTTTCACTTGTCCAGTTAAAGAAGGATCCTGATTATCTTACTATTGACACTGCCCATATGTTTATATCTTCGATAAGGTTGTTACAATTGATATTGTTTCTTTCTCTGAGTTTTCTCACCAATGATGATTGATGGCTTCCACTGGAGATAAAGTGACAGCAAATATCTTCAATACTCCAGGACCATTATATCTTTATGTCTATACCTCTATTTCTTGTAGATATAAATACAATTAAAAGATTTATTATACCAGTCTGCAGATAGTGTCCCTTTGCTCGCTGGTGATCTTAAGTTGCCCGTTCATTGATAGATTTTGAGACAATAACTGAAATTTACGTAAACATATCGTGGCAAATGACATTTTTTAGATTCCTTTTTTGATTTCTATATTTTTAGAAGTGGCTGTTATCTCACTGAGACTGTCCCATTGACTGATAACTCTTAAAAAGAAATTCTGTCGAAATTCCTGTAGATAATAGCTGAGTTTAGCATTTAAAAATATTTTATAATTGAATAACCATAGCCAACCAAGGTGGCGATGTGTTCTATTGCTTATTATATGTGCGTGTGTTCGAGTGTTTCGTTGCTGATGGTCATACTGTTTCGTTTACAGAATTAAAAACTGAGACCAATTCTCCATTAGACCCCTTTTAATTCTTTTTATATTTTGGGGGCCTTTTTGACGGGTTTATAAATAACACCTTGATTCTCCAAAATCTATACGTTTTTTTCTTTATTCTGTTTCATACGTTTAACAGTAGGAAACGCCAGTGATGTCATAAACAGAATTTATTCTGACTATTTTAATTCTTCGATGAAATCTTTTCACGTGATTCCAAATTTTGCCGCTACAGTTGATCAATTACTGACTGTGACGGCGATTCATGGGTGTTTTTGAAATCTTGTTCCTTGTGGTAATGGCAGCAGTGGCATTCCAAAATTAACCATCTTTTTTAAAAGTCATTTCACATTTCGGGGATTAAAATACTTTTCTTTGCAAATTTTTGTAACGTCCCAGATCTCATTAAAATCAGGTATCAGATTTTAAATTTTAAATTTTAAAAAAATCTTTAGTGACTCCAAAATTCCGACGGAAGAAACATCCAATCTTTGGAAAACAAGAACGGAATTCTAATGATGTGACCACGTGCCAATGAAAGAGAAACCGCGGATAGAGGGAACTACTGGAAAGGAAACTGCAGATAAGATGGGGCGGCTTTGAAAAGTAAAACCACTGATAAGTTGTTCGCAAGAAGGGAAACTATAAGACAAATAAATCATATCTAAAAAAAATAATTTTAATCAATAACCCGATGCTTGTGAACACTGATGACGTAATTCTATATCTTTCGTGATGATTGATTGAAAAGAGAAGAATGATTGTTCATTGATGACAAAAAAAGAACATACCACTGGAAAGGAAATCACGCATATTTTTTTTCTCGCGAGAATTGATATTATTTTTAAAGAAAAAATGGCGTCAGTCAACGGGGGATGGAAAGTGAGTTATAGAGATACGCGGATAAAATCAAAAAATAGATCACAATGGTTCGTTATTTCCTTTGAAGCAAATTGCTTTCAGTTCCGTAAAACGAACATCGACGTTCTCATTCTGTTGGTTGATTAGTGTCCTTACGCTGGCGACAGCATCAGTCGCTCCTGTCCGACTTCCCCCATACCAAATGCTTCACGTATCTCGATTCGCGATAAATGTGAAAATAAACGTTACAGGCGATAAACACCCGAAGTGGTGTCACTCTATTCGCTATTCAAAAACCAGCTGAGAGGCACAGACAGACACAACTCGAATTCTGGGCCAAAATGGTATCAATGAAGTTGACAATATGGTGATAGTGTATAGACCTCATTGTGTTGATTTAGATTTGAACATTTTGATAGGTGTCAAAAACAGGATTCATGCTATAAGGCTAGATATTGTAGCTCATTCAGTAAAGACGTCGGCAATGTTTTTCGCCTTTACTGAGCGAATGATGTGCTCCAGTAATTGTTGAATTTACTAATGATGATCTATCGCAACTCACAACATGGATCCCCCGTGACCACATACGCAACCGTGACCGGCAAAGTGTTAGATGGAGAGACGAACTAGACAAGTTCAGGAAATACTGGCTCCGTGACGCCCATGATAGGGAAGTGTGGCAAATCCTGGGGAAGGTCTGCGTCCAACGACGGACGCTGGAAGACTGATGATGATGATGATGATGATGATGATGATGATGATGATGATCTGTAAAACTAGTTATCTAATCCTTATACCACCATGAGACACCCATGTATATTGGTACATATGTTACAGCAGGAAATGTCTGTCGCTATCTCTGTTTTCCTTCCTCTCTGTCTCTGTCTCTCTGTCTGTCTGTCTGTCTGTCTGTCTGTCTGTCTCTCTCTCTCTCTCTCTCTCTCTCTCTCTCTTTATATTCATATCAGTAATACAATATGATGTGATATAACACAATATCCGATAAGTGATTTTATAAAGTGCTCGATACATTCAACATTAAACATGAAGTTGATTTAGAGTAGGGTAGATTTTAAGCTCTACTTCATTATACATATATATATATATATATATATATATATATATATATATATATATATATATATATACATATATATATATGTGTGTGTGTGTGCGTGCGTGCGTGTGCGTGTATATATATATATATATATGTGTGTGTGTGTGTATGTCTGCATGCGTGCGTGTGCGTATATATATATATATATATATATATATATATATATAAATATATATATCTTTTCTTATCAAACGAACAATGGTTTTGCGTAATTTAGAGGAGGAATATATATATATATATATATATATATATATATATATATATATATATATATAAGTAAATTTGTATTTAGATTAAATCTATGGCTGCTTCTATGAACAGATATGCCTCTCCCATCCAAGTAAAACAAAATCGACAAGCATTTAGACTGGTTATGTCATAAAATGAAAGAATTAAAGAATACACTACACTTCTATGGTGAGGAGATACTTTATTATTATCATCATCATCATCATCATCATCATCATCATCATCATTATTATTATTATTTGGAATCTTACACCAGTTGCCTGGTGGTAACCGCTGGAGTTTGAGTGACAGCAAGTCTCCTCAAGTCTCCAGCCCTCCTCTCCTAGCACTCATAGGTCGCAGTAATTCTACGATTTACAGTTTCACACCGGTTGCCCAGTGGTTATCGCTGAAGGCAGAGTGACAATAAGTCTCCTCAGGTCTTCAGCTAAGGTCTCCTCCCTCTTTCGCATATCATGACAGCTACAATTCGTTGCAGTACTTATATTTCTAGCACCTTCCTCAGTATCCGTGCAGTTCCCAGTAGTGCTGTGGTCTGTACGGTCTTTATCCTTCCCCTAATCCCGATCTCCTCCAGTCTCTCCCTCAGCGTTTTGGGGACAGTTCCTAGTGCGCCCACTATGACCGGTACTACCCTGGTTTTCATGTTCCACATTTTCCTTAACTCCCTTGCTAGGTCCTGGTATTTTTCCCTTTTTTCACCCTCCTTCTTTTTTACTCTATGGTCTGCAGGTACAGCAACGTCTACTATTTGGCAGGCCTTCCTTTTTTTGTCTACTATTACTAAGTCCGGTCTTCTTGCCTGGATGAGGTGGTCAGTTTGGATGTCAAAGTCCCACAGTAGTTTGTGGTTGTCATTCTCCAAAACTGCCTCTGGCTTGTGCTGATACCACTTTTCTCCATGGTTGAATCCCATTTGTTTACTTAGTTCTCAGTGTATCATCGTTGCTACTCTATCGTGTCTATGCTTATACTTCTTCTGGGCGAGTTGACTACATTCACTAGTTATGTGGTTTACTGTCTCATCTCTTTCACCGCACATGCGGCATTTGTTGTTAGTCTGTGTTCTGTCGATTTTTGTTTTTATGTAGTTTGTCCTTATGCTTTTGTTTTGGGCTGCCATGATGAGCGATTCTGTTTCTCTCTTAAGGTTCCCCTTTCGTAACCACGTCCATGATTTCTCGTCTGCTATATCTTGTATCTGTCTTTTAAACTCGCCGTACAATTTTTTCCCTTCCCATTTTTCTTTTCTTGTTTGCTGTACTGTTCCATTGTATTATTATTATTATTATTATTATTATTATTATTATTATTATTATTATTATTATTATTATTATTAGTATTATTGCTTTTTGTTCAAAATAATCTGATGAAGAATATTATTTACTCACGTGGATAAAGATTGTGAGCACGTCCATTTATTTAGTCAGACTGACAGTATAATGTCGAGTCCACTTGAATCTGGACCAGAATTGAATCAGTTCTAGTGAAATCCTTGAGATCAAAATTTTCCTGGATGGAAAAGTAGGGGCTAAGTTTTGATTTAGAAATTCATTGAAAATTGAATTATTCTGTAAAACCTTTGAAACTCTTACGGCCTATGTCCTTCGCCGTGAAAATATGTGATCTTTAAAGTGGAACAGATAGGCAGACAGATTTATATATATATATATATATATATATATATATATATATATATATATATATGTATATATATATATATATATGTATAAGATAGATCAACTAGTATAATATCAAAAACAATTTTAAAACAGACAATCAAAAACTACAACAACGATAATACTGCGAAAACTGAAATGAAAAATTGATTTAAAAAAGATTTAACGTAACGAATAACTTAGGATACAATGAATTGAAAAAACTTGATATACTACGAATGGACCAATCATTAACAAGGAAAATAGAAGTATGAATGAGAAAAAAGGTAGAGTTTTCCATCCCCAAAATAGACATACCTCCCAATAACGTCCTAAATGAGGATTCTTATAAATCGAATCATTGGCCTGAAGAAGCCCAAAAGGGCAGAAACATAGACATTATTTTAACACACACACACACACACAAACATATATATATATATATATATATATATATATATATATATATATATATATATATATATATGTATATATATATACATATATATATATATATATATATATATATATATATATATATATATATATATATATATATATATATAAGTGTGTGTGTGTGTGTATCTTTTTCACATCTTTTGTTTATACACATCTATCACGGGGAGGACAATGGCTTTGCGAGTTTTAAAAGGTTTTACAGGATATATATCAGCAGCAGCCATTTTAAAGGCTTTTCTCATTTCCTTCCATTGCGAGCACGATTAGACTAGCTCCTACCACACTTTTCTATCCCACCACTTCATCTTGCGTCTGGTCTTTCCCAACTGCGATTGCTATCCCGTGGGCACCAATCGGTTAGTCTTTTGCTCAATATGTTATTGTCACTTCTTGCTAGGTGCCCAGTCCATTTATATTTTGTTACATTATTATTGGCATAATCTCCTCCATTATAGTTCTCTCTCTGATCTATGTTCATCTTTCGCCATCTCTTACATGGTTCTCAACATGGCTATCTACACGATTCTGAATTGGTTCTCGGTTCGTTTCGTTAATTTTTATGTTTCCCAATCGTGAGTCGTAGCTAGTATTACACAGTTATTGTATACATTACGCATTAAGTACATCGGTAAGGTGCTCCTCATTATGTCTCTATTCATGCCAAATGATTTCCAGCCGATCACAATGCACCATTTTATTTCGTCTTTCACTAACTTTATCATCGGTCTGAGGTTAATGTATCCGTCAACCTCTTCCAGAGACTCGACCTCCGTGTTTCTGGTCTTCTGTGGAACATATATATATATATATATATATATATATATATATATATATATATATATATATATCTATATATATATATATATATATATATATATATATATATATATATATATATATATACCTCGATTAAGGAAATGAATATGTTCCGCTATTTGATTCTGCTACGAATAACGTCCTTATCAGAGGGAGGAAAAACGTTGTTTTTTTTTATGCAGATAAGTTCTTTCAATTATTGAATGAAATATATACTTATTTGTAATTCCTAGGAAGGACTTGCAAAGAGAAATCTTTTTTTGTTGTTTTTTGTTTTTTGTTTTTTGCTTTGTTTTTTTTCATGATATTGTCTTTCAAGTTGCTGCCATAATAAACTTAGTAATAACAAGATTTCGTTCACAAAGGGAATGTAGGACGAGGCATGAAACATGAACTTACATCGCAAATAGAACTCCCCCCTCCCAAAAATCTAGGGGGGGGGTCAAAGAATTGAAATGCACTTTTTATAAAACATAATAATGAGTCAGTGTTGGAATTTTCAGGTACCTTGGTCCATTGGCGCGACCTATACGTGTGATTAATATATACATAGCCAGCCTAACCTAATTGAAAACCAAAGAAACCTATGTTGACAGTTTTGGTTGGTTCCTAATATATATATTCATATATATATATATATATATATATATATATTAGAAATATACACACATATGTATACACACGCACAAACACACACACACATACACACACTCATATGTATGTATAACTTCGGTCTCCTTCTCCCTTTTCCTCTATCTATCATTTATCTCATTGTTATCTCCCTTTGTTTGACTGTCTATGTAAATCAAAGCCTCGTTGACATAAATTTGCATTCTTGAAACATAAAAAGCAATTTACGTATCTGAAAGTCCCCATTATACTTGCAAATCTATAACGCGTACAAACTGTAACCAAAGACTGCAATTCCAAAAATCTGAATCTTCTTAAAACAATTCGAAATGAAAGAAGGATAAGCAGAGAGCCAAGCGGGGAAGGGTAGGGGTAGAATCCAATGCAGAAGCGCCCCCCCCCCCCTGCATTATCCACGAATGGTATGTTCCGAGACCTCCAGCGGATATCTGAAACCGTGGATAGTTCCGAACCCTATCTACACAATAGCTGTCACCTTCGGTTAGGATGGGGGTCAAGTCCAGTGATCCCTTGTGGGTGCATGATGGTACCTAAACCCAGTAATTGTTCGGAATAGGTAAGATAAAACAAAATGCCGATGTTTGGCTAGGGAGATTGTCCATGGAGACCCTAGAACTGCTACTATTTACGGAGCAAATTTTCAAAGTGGTCGTTTTTTTAATGGCTAGAAAAATAGGGAATTCCACTGAAGAAATGGCTAGAAGTTGCTAGATATTTAAAAAATCTCACGGGAGAAATGAAAGCAAAGAACTATGAACATTTGAAATTGTATTTTATTAGATTTAAGTTGAAAGGATATGGTTTAGGGTTAGCGTTTGGGTAAGCATTTAAGGTGAGTCTTATGTTTGCTGTTACCAACATACTAAATCTTCTCCTATACATACATGACTATGACCAGAGTATTGATGTAGTTTATAATTTATCTCTTTATATTGAAGTGAAATGACAATCCAGAAGAACTTGTTGTGTACAAATGAGATTTCTTTGTTTATTTTGAATGAACTTTAGGATAAACTGTCGAAACGTCAAAATAAACTGAGAAATCTCATTTATACACAACAAGGTTTTCTGAATTGCCATTTCACTCCAATACGTAATTACGATGGAGTTTAATTATGAATTAGGTGCAATAAATGGTTAACAGCAATAAGGAATAATAAAATTGAACAACTTTAACAATATCATAATATTTTGATAATGCTGTGATAAACGTTGGTGATAGATGGATTCGTTCTTACCTCAGGCCTAAGCAACTACAACATACGAGGTTTTGGTTTTTTTCTTTACTTTCCTTACC